>JAADVD010000317.1:0-34212 GCA_023334535.1 Pythium vanterpoolii
ACCTCCCCCTTCGCCAACACCCAGGCCAGCATCGCCGCAGAAGACTCCATCCCCCCAAAAGCCGTCGCCGGTGCGGTCGGGTGTCCCCGGCTTGAATTCGTCGCGCACCATGGGCGACGACGATGGCGCCATGGACGAGGCCCAGCAATGGATCGAAGACATTTTGAACGAAAAGTTTCTCGCCGACTTTGGCGACAGTCTGAAAGACGGCGTGATCCTCTGTCAGCTCATCAACGCGATTAAGCCCAACTCGGTCGCGCGCATTCAAACTTCGCAAATGCCGTTCAAGCAAATGGAAAACATTACGGCGTTTCTCAAAGCGTGTCGAGCGATCGGTGTTGCCGAGTACGATCTCTTTGAGACGGTCGATTTGTTTGAGTTGAAGAATATTGGGTTGGTCGTCAAATGCCTCCACGCCTTGGGTCGTACGGTCCAGAAGAATATGCCCGAGTTTACCGGCCCCACCCTGGGTGTCAAGGAATCCACGGCTAACAAACGTCAGTTTTCCAAAGCCCAGCTGCAAGAAGCGGCCGGTGCCGTGCCATTGTTTGGACAGCACGGCATGAGTGCCGAACGGCCGCACGACTTTGATCGCTCGGCATCAGTAACCTTTGGCCGCGATGCCGCGGTCAGTGGACTCGAGAAAAAGCCGTCGTCGAGCGACCTCGCGGCCAGCGGGAGTAGTCCAATCTCGCGTACCCCAAGCGGCAGTTTTTCTCGCAAGGCTTCAAACTCGAACGTCTCGGACGCAGGCTCCGACAAAAGCGCGAGCTCTAGCACCCATCCGTCGCCGCTGGTCAAAAGTGCATCGAAATCGTCCACTGTGCCGACCCGAACTGTGTGGACCAAGTAATCCGGTCCCCTATCGTTGTTTCTCCGTCGCTCGTGGAAGGCACACGAAGCGGCGCGTCTTAATGTCCTACTGTAGTGCTCGTTTTCTCAAATCAAAACGAAGAAGCGTACTGGCAGAGTCGTTGGTAGCTCTCCACCCCATTAAATCCAAATGTCGACAGTCTATTGCTCTAACCCATGTACTACATACAGTCTGTAGTAGTACATCTAGTTGAGATGGAACGCATCGACGACGCCTGTGAGCAGGTCGGTGCATGGCACATCAATGCGCATGTCGCAGTGGTCGTCCGCCCGCGTGGGGCCGAGGTTCACGATGCCCACGGTGATCGGCCGGTGGCGCGCGCGCGTGATCAACCGCATGGCTGAGAACACTTGGACCGACGACCCAATCACCAACAACGCATTTGCATCGTCGACCCAGTCGTACGACTGCTCACGGACAGCGAGCGGCATGTTCTCGCCAAAGAACACGACCCTGGAGAGAAAGAGACAAATTAGTATAGTAATGTGGAGTCAGTATTCGCCAATGTATTCCACGTACTTTGGTTTAACGATGCCGCCACATTGGAGGCAGGGAGGGTAGACAAAGTCGTCATAGTCCCACGTGATCTCGACGTCGCCATCAGGATTGACGCTCGATGCAACGTCGCCGCCGTCTTGGGTCGGGTGCCGCTCGAGCCACGTGGCAAACGTCGGGTTGAGATGCGCGAGTTGATTTTGATAGTCTTGACGAGGTGACACGGAACGGCAGGACTGGCACTCGACTTCGTGGAGCGAGCCGTGGAGCTCGAGCACGTCGACGGCGCCGCTGGTGGTGTGGAGTCGATCGACGTTCTGGGTGAGAATATTGGAGACGACCGACGCTTGCTGGAGCGCTGTCAATGCAAAATGCGAGCGGTTCGGCTGGGCCGAGCGGATCTTGGGCCACCCAAGAAAGCTACGCGCCCAGTACCGCTGCCGATACGCGTGCTCATTTGCAAACTACCAGCAGAAAAATAGTGGTGAGCTGTCTCAGACTCCATCACGACTCGGATCGTCGCGTACCTGCTGATACTGGATCGGCTTGAATTCTTTGTTGCGCATGTACACACCGTTTGGACCGCGATAGTCTGGGATACCCGAGTCCGTAGAGATGCCTGCGCCAGTGAGCACGACCGTACGGCCATGCGCAGCCTCCAGAAACCGGCGAAGTTTGTCGATGTGGCGAGAAATCTCTTCTGCACTGACCGGCGCATGGTTCGCCATGGCGGCAGCTGCGGCCATCGCCGTCGCGCGACTCTTCTCCACAGCTGTGCGCACGATCAGCTCCTGCATCGCGGCAGCACGCGAAGGCACAGGCTCTATCTACAGAGGAACGCGGTCGACGTCCGACAATATATGCGAGTGGACTTGGGATTTTCACACGAGAGAGAGAGTGATGGTCAGCATTAGCCCAAAGGAGCTTCGATGGAATTCTGATCACCCCAAATCAGACTAAGCTTATCACACAATACCAGGCCAGCCTAATGCCAACCAATTGATGGTGGACCGTGGCTGGGAAAGTAGGGTGAGACCGAGCATGTCTTTACTGCTTGCCCGCATCAGACGCGATGACGCAAAAGAAGCTATCACCCTTTTCCTCTGCCATTCCGCAGTCTAGCCAGGACCATGCAGTATGGAAGGCTTCATCCGCTCCATTCCTCTCATACGATAAATCAAATCACACAAACATCTGTCTCTCGAAGAGCTTTTCATCAGAGCTTTCGAATTCAACTTCAACATCAGGCATCTGGCCGCGTGTGTGCCACTGACGACCCCGACTGTCGCCAGCACCCACCGCTGCCGCTGTCGCTGTCTCTGCCTCTGCCTCTTCCTCTCTGCAAGGAGGGAAGCACTGTGACTATGATACAAGACCCTGTCTCTCCAATCGATGGATGTGGTACCCTGATGGATCCCGATCAGGTTCGATGTGTATCGTCGCATACACTATTACCAACGCAGGGAAAATTTGGCCGATGCCCTACGTCTGGTGCACACACGAGAGCTCAGATTCCAATTTGCCATCCCGAGTGCACACGCCTTTTTTAGTGTGGAAACCGAGTTATCTTCAGAAGCCGCTGCGCAACTTCAACCTGCCCCTTCCCGCCCCCCATAGTGAGTCCTTGTGAAAAAGGAGATGAGCGGACTGTCCCGATCGTTTTACTATGGAAAATACAGCCGTCACCGGCACCGCCCCAACACCCAGCGTCGTTGCGTAGCGACCGCACCGATCAGACTCCACACTACAGCAACGCCGCCAACAGCAACGCCAGCGCCAACAACGAAGCCGAAAAGTACTAACAAAATGCACGTCCACGTGAGCGCCAGTGGCATCACGGATCCCGGGCGGCCGGAGAATCAGAATCAGGACGCGTTCTTTTTGGTTCACGACACACAGAATGAGACCATGGTACTCGGCGTCTTTGATGGCCATGGTCGCGAGACGGGCAAAGACGCGGCAATGACCGCGAAAGCGTTCTTTGAAGCCCACTTTCGATCCTATACAGCGACCCAGTATGAAGAGCTCGAAGCCGACCCCCACGGTGTGTTTACACGGCTCTTTCGGGCGTGTCATGATATGATCAAGAGTGTCTTTCGTGGAATCTACGAACAGCGCGGCTACGTTGTCCACGAAGTCGATGGCTCGCTGGTCCGAAAAGACCACGAAGATGACGAGGACGAGGACGGCATTTGTATCCGCGGTGGGACCTGCGCGACACTCACGGTACTCCTTCATGGCGGCCGCAAGATCCTTACGGCCAACGTTGGTGACTCGGCCGTGCTCCTGGGGGCCAGCGAGCCCATGCTGAGCCCGAACGATGTCCAGACCCGAAACCACACTGCCGCACGCGGCGGTGTGACGATCCCCAACACCAAGTCAAGTCCACCTGCCACTCGCTTTCGCGATGAGATCAAGAAAACAAGTGTCGTCGTGACAGGCAACCACAGCGCCGACTGTGAAAGCGAGTTTCTACGCGTCCGGCGCCATTCGCTTGGGAGTCCCGAAGCGCAAGTGCAGTTTGTCTACGACTGCTCGCGCCGGTCCCCCACGCGCTCGCGCTCAACCATGAAGAAACGCCTTCCAGTGTTTAATGTAAGTCCGCGCGGGCTTGTCCACCACAATATGATTGGCGACTATTACAAAAATGTCCGCGACGAGTGGGCGACAATCGTGACCACTCCGCTGGAGGCGCCGTTCCCCGATTCGTTGGCATTTACGCGTTCGCTCGGCGACTTTCACATGCACACGTACGGTGTCTGTGACGAGCCGTCGGTGCAAGAGATTTGTCTGGACACTCTGCTCACCAATCACACCGACGAGCAAAATGAAGGGAATTCAAATATCGAGTTCTTTTTGGTGGTTGCGTCGGACGGCGTCTGGGACAACTGGAAGTACGACGAGCTCTTGGAGTTTGTCGTCCAGCACAACAATAACAAGATAGCAGCGCCTGGTTCACACCCCAGTTCTCAGCTATGGCCGTCACGACCAGAGCCGACCCAATTCTCCAGCCAGTCAGAACATAGCCACCACCAAAGCCGCATCGACCGTCTCGTGACCGAGCTTATGGAAGCGAATCTCCTCCGCGCCGCGCACATTTTCGGCGAGCAGGCCGACAATATGACTGCGATTGTCTGCCGGATCCAGTGCACAGTTTAGTTTGGTTTTCAATCAACCCAAAATACTTATATAGTGTGCACCACATCAATGTAGGATTCTGGATTTGTGCGGACAGCAACTTGTGACTGTGGATGCATTCAGCCATTTGATTGATACAGTACGTGACGGACTATGAGCGGCTTGTTGCGGCAGCTTTCGCGCTCGGCGCGCACCTATTCGCGCTGCAGCAATGCGCTGCTGTTGAGCAATGTACCCCACATGTCGCAGGCGCGTTTGCTGTCTACGACGGGCACAGGTGCGTTGCTTTTAATGTGCCTACACAGCCATCGAGACAAAATGCTGATGGGAGGACTGTGACCGTGCCAGAGCTCGAGTGGATGAAGAACAAGCACCCGTACTGCAATGTGAGCGAATCAATTGCGCTTAAGATTGGTACGAACTTGCACCAGCGCAAAAACCATCCACTCAACATTATCAAGACCAAGATCGAGCGCTACTTTGACAGTCTCCATGAGACGCAGGGGTACGTCTTCATCATTGTCTCGGAAGTGTATACACAACCAAACTAATATGTATTGCCTGATTCAGCCAACCCAAGTTTACAATCGTGGATGATCTGAGTCCGCTCGTGTCGACGTACGATTGCTTTGACTCGATGCTCGTGGCCAAGGACCACGTGAGCCGTCGGCCTACCGACACATACTACGTGGACCCCGAGACAGTGCTGCGTACGCACACGAGCGCCCACGAAGTGCAGATGATGAAGAATGGCATTAAATCGTTTCTCGTGTCCGGCGACGTCTACCGTCGCGATGAGATCGATGCGAGTCACTACCCCGTGTTCCATCAAATGGAAGGCGCGCGCATCTTCTCCGAGGTAAGGATATAACTGGTGCTTTGCATACGAGTGAATACGTACATGCAGAAGATGAGTTTGTTTATTATCACTGTGTAGCTGGATCCGTCGATCCCGCGCGAAGAAAAGGTGGCAATCGTCAAAGAAGAATTGAAAAAAGCGTTGGAAGGCATGGTCGCCGAGCTGTTTGGCGACGTCGAAATGCGCTGGGTCGACGCATACTTTCCATTCACCGAACCGTCGCTGGAGCTCGAGATCTTTTTCAACGTGGGTCCAAAGCTGAATACTTTTGTTCGATTCATGTAGCTCACTCTTTTCCTATGTCTGCCTTTGTAGAACGAATGGCTCGAGGTCCTGGGCTGCGGAGTGCTGGAGCAGGAGATTTTGCGTGGCGCTGGGATCGGCGAAGAAGTCGGCTGGGCGTTCGGGCTTGGACTCGAGCGGTTGGCGATGGTGCTATTTGATATCCCCGATATTCGTCTCTTCTGGTCGACGGACGACCGCTTCATTTCGCAATTTAAAGACGGGCAGATCACCAAGTTCAAGCCGTATAGCAAATTCCCCGTGTGCTACAAAGACGTGAGCTTTTGGCACAACGACGATTTCCACGAGAACAATTTGTGTGAGGTCGTGCGTGACGTGGCCGGCGACATGGTCGAACAGGTTGCGCTCGTGGACGCGTTTTGTCACCCCAAGACCCAGCGTGAGAGCAAGTGCTACCGGATCATGTACCGGCACATGGACCGTAACCTCACGAACGAAGAGGTCGACGAGCTGCAGGTATGTTTATTGTGGGGTAGACTATCGCAATCAGTGGAGAGTAGGACTAATGGATATGATATGATGGCATGCGCAGGAGCAAGTGCGAAGCAAGATGGTTGGCGAACTGGGTGTGGAGCTGCGGTAAGCGAAGAATCGGCAGATAAGGTTACACATAATTACACCCTGCGTAACTCAACATGGCTACATTTCGTGATCTGGCACGGTCCTAGTAGGTGTTCCACATCATTGTGTAGGATAAATTCCGATCCCAGTGTGCGTTTCGTGGCAATTTCTCGTTTTTAGACTCAGTTTTGGCCCCGACTTTTTTATTGGTGTTGAAGTGAGGTGGGCGAAAGGAGACCTCACAGGCGACGAAGGGCAGGGAGGCAACATCGGAAGGAGAAATTCATCGCACGCAAGAGCACGAAGTGTCTCAGTGAAAGCGCGAGTGTACGCGCTGTCGATCGCGTTTTTTGCGACTTCTGGGAGTCGAGGGAACGCAATTTACGACCATGTTGAAGGCAACGGCAACACGCGCAATGATTAGCGTAGCGACAAAAGCAATGCTGCTGTGGGTAGCTACCATTGCGATTGTCGCTGCAGTGGATGACAAGGGTTCGTGCGCAGGAGAACAGGTGCGTGAGGAGGTGCGCGAGGGGGATGCTGTAGACTAGGGGTTGTGTCTCATGTGTACTGACATGTGTAGAACTGCAAGCTTCCCCGCACAGCGTTAATGGATCAGGTTCGATTGTTCACAATGGAGTGATGTGGTTACCCGGTCGTTGGCCTAACGGGCGATTTGTACATGGCCCAACAGGTTGACTCGACGTCCATACTCCCAGCGCATATGCAAAGCCCTCTGCCAACGCCTCACGTCCACATTCAAGACATGATTGCGATGCTGATCGCCGTGTGCGTGGTCTTTTGCACGCTGTTGGTGTTTGTGATCTCAAAGAAACCGGTGCCGCGTCTATTGGATACGATCCCACGCGAGTCGCTTTGCTGGTCGCACTCGGACAGTTTGTTTGTCTTTACGGACCTCGACAGCGACAGCATCATGATCAAGAACGCAGGGTGCGTTTTGTCTCCGTTATTTATCTAGTTAATTTCAAGGTCTAATCGTGAAGTGCCTTGGTGTCCATAGCCTCGCAGATGTCGATCTATCGGGGTGCAAGCTACGCGTGGAGCATTCTACTGATCGCGGCATCTACTACAATTTCTCTTTTCCCGAAGGTATGCCTCTCTTTGGAACACTATCGAATGGTTGGCAGTAAGGAAGGCTCCTGACATGCTCTAATATGTGTAGGCTATCTGCTGGTCGCTGGCACGACCGTGTCAGTATGCTATCGCACCGCTGCCAAATTCGTGGCCGTTCCTCGCCGGCGCGTCGATCGCCTCGACTCGCGAACGTGCCCACGCTTGCGGTGGCCGCCGCACAACGATGGTCCAGTCGACTCGGCATTGGAGTCGGCTTCTTTGTTTGATAATCGAGGCAACCAGATCGCGTGCGAGTCGGCCGTGCTGCAAGCCGCGAGCTTTGACGGGTCGCACCGGCGATTCTCGGTGGATAGTTCCGATGCGACGTTCCTCTCACCAGAACCCGGCGATGAAATGCATCGGTTTTGAACGGACACACTAGGATACATTTTTGAATTTATTTCTCAAGAGAAACTGGAGTCTCGCGGTGGGACGCCAATTCGCCAAACCGCCAGAGGTCGCAGACGCTGAATTGATCCACACCCACGTACCTACGCGCCTTCTCATGAAGAAACCGCTTGGTGGAATCGGAAACCGTGGCGATTGGCGTGTCCCAATAAAGCACGGACGTAGTGAGACTGGAGACGCAACTCCTTGTCGCAGTCAATAACAGCTAGCCGTGGATGGGGTGTGATCCATCATGCAGGAACATTCACGCAAGGAGACCCCTAAAAATGCCGAAGACTGGAAGCGGAAATTCCTCACGGAAGCAAAGGTGCATAGCGAGTGGACCTGTCATTTGGCAGACACGCGGAACTTTTCTGACCACTCTCACAAACGCCAGGTGAACCAAGAGCTTGGTCGGCGGCTTCGCGTACGTAGCGTGGCTGGAAATCAATCGAACCTAATCAAGGCACCCACGAATTGCTGATACCAATTTGAGTTGCATCCCAACGTAGGACATGAAGCAGCGACTGGAAGAGGAGCGCTCGACTGTGGAACAGCTTCGCTTACAAAGCGAGAGTATCATGACCTCAGCGGCGTGTCCAAAGTGCGTCCAGCTGGAAGTAGAGGTCGCGCGATTGAAACAGCTCCTCGTCCACCATCACATCGTGATTGATGGTGAAGAAGCCATTACCCTCAAGATCAATGAAATTCCTTCGCTTGAGAGCCCCGAGCTGGCGAGTCCGCTGCAACGTAGCCACAGCATTCTCGTTCGTCGAAAGTCGGGGCAGATCCAGTGTTTACGCGATGTCTTGGAAGATCTCACACCGCCCACAAACGGCATGGAGGCTGCGCGTCGAAATTCGCGCAGGTTGAGTCTTCCTCTTGCGCTACCAGAAACACTCGATCTCAAGCTACTGACAACAGCATCGGAGATATCGAAGGAGGCCCAACGAGGTGCGTCAGGATCTCAGCAACAGCACGACGGAATATCTAAGTTTTCAATTCCAGCAATGCCAAAACGATCTCACCCACCAAACAACCAAGACCAAGACATTGCTATAATGCCCACAGCGATTCTGGCTGGAATCGAAGACAAATCGCTCGGCGATTTGTTTAAGTATGCGATTGTGCTAACCGGTCCGATGCCCCGCCCCAAGAAAAGTGCGTTTAGTGCGTTTTTCAGAAACAATGATTTTCGACGCTCCAAGTCGGTCCAAGATGGCAGTGGACCGAGTGGCGAAGGTGTGATCTCTCGAAAAGCAAGCATGATCAATGGTAGCACCGCTAATGTCCCAGTTGCAAAGACTCCAGATCTCCCAGCACCGCTATCGACGAACTTGGCTGCACCCTCGGACTTTATTTCGACGGACCCATCGCGAGCAAGGGTCAGCGAGACCAACAAGGCGGTAGTTCCTCCCGGATCTCCGATGAAAGCCAGAGCCACGTGGCTGTCCAATATCGTACCGCCTCGATTTCGAGCTGCTAGTATGGACACAGCGCCAAATCTGCCGGCCAAGCCAAGTGAGACCGTCAAACCAGAGACAATCGAACCACCACCAAGCAAGCCAACGCCAACGCCAACGCCAACCCAACCTACCGCCGTTAAGTTCGATCCGACCAAGCCACGAATGCTTGCGATCTCGCCACCACCCGACAAAGGCGGCGTGGTCGAGTTAGAAGGATTGGTTGAACTCTGCTTCCCGTACGGCGAAAAGCTGCCGCCTTTGAGTGATTTCTCGGTGGCCAATTTACGCCGCACTTTACAAGAACGCCACCGCACGTACCGAAGCCCCGACTCGACCTTTGTATTAACCATTGCTAGCGTCAAGCATCCGACCGAGATCACGTACGCGGTGTGCGTCCACCTCCCGCTTTTTCCCGATGACGAGTCGGGCACGGGTCCGGAGTATGTAGATGAAAACGGCGACAAGCTGCCGTCCCACGGCTGCATCAGCCTGCTCAGTAACTATCCGTTCTTCAGTCTCTTTTTCAAGGTCGTGTTTGGGATCGCGAGCATCTGGGAGAGCCGACGCAAAGAATACGTGCAAGACTTTGCGATCGCCCTCAAAGAAAAGAAAGCAGCGCCGACGCCGCTGACAGTCAAAGATTTTGTCGACCATTTTGAAAGCGTAATGAATCGCATGAAAGCAATGCGCGTACCCGCGATGGGCGGCTGGACACGGCTCATGCTCGCACCGCAATATACGCCGCTATCGTTCCACCGACCACACAGCGAGAGCGTCACGGCCGAACGCCGCATGCTGGTGTTGGAGTACGCCGCGCCGGTATTGTTTGCCCAGCTCTCAGTGGACCAAGTGCTTTTTCTTCTTGGGTGTCTGTGCTGCGAACGCAAGGTACTCGTGGTTAGTGACCACGCCAACATTGTGAGCTCGTGCGTCTTGGCATTAACGACGCTTCTTGAGCCGCTTCAGTGGGCCGGACCCGTCATCACTTTGCTGCCGCCTCGCCTCGACGAGCTCCTTGAAGCCCCGGTTCCATTGATTGCCGGTCGCGTTTCTATTAATTCCGGTGCGATCCCGAGCTACTCGACGTTGACCACGCCCATGAATGGCGTCATTGAAATGAACATGGACCAGAATAATCTGTGCATGCACGAAGAAGATTTGATGTTGTACCACGAACTCAAGCTGCCGGGGTGTGATGCGCTCGTCCACGAACTGCAACACCATTCAAGCCTGCTGTTTGAGCGTCATCTGAGCGCCGACTTTCCGAGCATCGAACAAATCCAAGCGTGCGACGCCATCTGTGCGCGCATCCATCGGCACATGGAATCGATCTGCTCGCTCGCCATTGGCGAAAGCACGACGCTCGAGGTCTCGAGTCCCTTGTACTCTGCCTCGCCACGCCGGCATGCTGCCACTGTCTCAGGTAACGGCGATCCGGGGTGGGCGCGGCGGTGTTCTGAGGCGGTGCTGGACTATGTGCGTCGCTTTCAGGACACGCAAATGTTTAGCATGTTTCAGATGCATCGGCAAGAGGAACGGGAGGCAGCCGGGCTTGGGATGGATGACGATGATGAAGATGATGATAATGAGGATGATGGAAGCGACGAACCGACAAGAGATCCAACGGCAACCACAAACAAGAAAGAGGGTCAACGAGTACCTGGGGACAGTAGTGACGGCGGCGACAATGCTGTTGATCCGGAGACGCTGTTCGTGGAGGACGAAGCTGTCACGTATGAGACCGCCTGATTTTTTCTGTAGCCATGTGAGCCACAAGTTACTTGGGCTCATATCGTTACGAACTGCTCGTATCGAACATGTTCGTACCACTCACTTCCTTCTACATCTGTTTTTCAATCCGTTTCAGCCAATCCGATCGTCCCAAATCAGTTTTTGGCGCAGTTGTGGCTTCGTTTTTTATCCAAGGGGTAGGGTTGGAAGCCATCAGCATGACGGCAAGAGAGCGGACAGTCGGCGCCCGCTGTGGGCACTCACACACAAATGCTCAGTGATTTTTTGAATCAGACTCCAAGTCACCTCCTCATCGTGACGCTGAGAAAGACACCACGCGCTCGCCATTCCATAGTCTCCTGTACGACCCACACGCAGTTCTATCCCAACTACCTCACAGCATCGCATTCATCGCGTCAAACGGCCCGAAATCCTCGGTTTCCGTGTGCACATCGACTGCGTAGTGCCTGCAAAAAGCACTTTCAAACCCATGGCGAAAGAAGGCTACCTCGTCTACCATGAAGGCGTGGCCGACGGCCGGCGCGCGAGCCAGATCTACTACTGCGTCCTCGGCGAAGGCAAGCTCCAGTTTTACTCCAAGCGCGACAGCGGCGTGCTCATCAAAGACGTTGAGCTCACGAAATCTAAGCTCAAGATCCGCGGCGTGCCCGATCACGAAGCGCGCCACTGTCCGTTTAGCTTTAGCGTCATTGTGCACCACTCGAAGATCGTCGAAGGTCGCCAAATTGTGTACGGCAAGCCATCGCAATTATTGCTCAGTGCTCCGTCGTGGGCCGAGCGCAAGTCGTGGGGTAATGCAATCCACTCGTGGCAGCGGAGCTACTGGGGCGAGCCGGAACACCGCCAGTCGATCCAAAGCGACGACGACGTTGAAGCGTTTTTCGACGACCAGCGGCGGGCACTTGACAACGCGGTGCAACGTGCCCAGACCTCGACCGGCTCGACTTCGTCAGTGTCGTCGAGTGAGAACACTACGCCGACCCACGCATCGTCCGGAAATGGATCTTCTAGTGGGGGTCGTCGCTCGTTTTTTAGTCGCGCGCCGTCGATCAAGAAACTGAGCAGCAACATGCGCAAGAAAATCCGCTCGGCGTCGGTCACGATTTCACTGCCGCCTATGACCATGAACATTACGTCGTCTCTCCAGCAGCTCCGTCCCCAACAGCAACATCCGCAACAGCCGGCAACCGCTCACTGATGGATGGATCCCTGGACGCGATCCAGTCGTTCTTTCTTTTCCTCTAATTTATTGCACGACCGTCGATTCGATACCGAAAGAAGAAGAAACGCATTCACCAACGTAGCATGTGCGCCACACACACTGTGTAGCCAACATGAATATAAACCGTGCGGCCGATCTTTTTCTTTCTCTGATTTCGCATCATTTTTTTCTCTTTTCTTTCTCTCGTTCTTTACACGGACATGGCCATCTTGATGGCGCCATGGGATTTGTACCCCACGATCGTGAAATCGTCCATGGCAAAACCATCGATACTCTCTGTCTTCTGCGCGTTGATCTCGAGTGTTGGAAATGGCCGCGGCGTCCGGCCGAGCTGGATCTTGAGCGGCTCGACATGGTCTAAGTATATGTGCGCATCGCCAATCACATGGATTAGCTCGCCCGGTTGTAAGCCCGTGACCTGGGCGACCATGCGCGTCAGCAGCGCGTAGCTCGCAATGTTGAAGGGAACGCCGAGCCCCATGTCGGCCGAACGCTGGTACATTTGACACGAGAGCTCGTTGTTGGCCACGTAAAACTGGCAAAACATGTGGCACGGCGGCAGTGCCATGTCCCCCAAGTCGGCCGGGTTCCAGGCCGACATGATAATGCGGCGGTCATTTGGGTTGGTCTTGAGTTTGTGAATGACCTCGGCCAGCTGGTCCACGCCTTGGCCGGTATAGTCCGTGTGCATGTCGATATACTTGGCTCCAAAATGACGCCACTGGAAGCCGTAGACCGGCCCCAAGTCGCCTTCTGCACGGTGGGCGAGGCCGACACTTTCGAGGTATTCTTTCGAGCCATTGCCGTCCCAAATGTGAATGTCTTTATCCTGGAGCGTTTTGGCACTGGTGTCGCCGCTGACAAACCACAGCAGTTCTTCGGCCACGCCACGCCAGAACACGCGCTTGGTCGTGAGCAGCGGAAACACATTGTTACGCAAATTAAACCGCATCTGGGCACCAAAGAGCGAGAGGGTGCCGGTGCCCGTGCGGTCGCCTTTCGTGACGCCCTCACGCATGATCTTGCGGATGAGATCTAAGTACTGGGCTTCTTCATGTGGACGGGTAGCATCCACCAGTGTAGAAAGAGGTGCAGAGGATTTGTTGGTGGGAGGCGGATCGCGACGCAGTTCCAAAAACTGAAATTTCACGCCGTTCTCTTCCATCTCCTCGGATTTCGTTTCGACCTGGAAGCCGCGGTCGTAGATGTTGGACGGAAAGAACGCGTCGCATTCGAATGCGCCTTTCACGACAGTGAGATGGACGGTCATACACGCTGGGTGGGACAGCGCCTCGTCGTACACTGCGCTGCCGCCGATCACAAACACCTTGTCGATGGCATCGCCCTTGCCGTGGATGGCGTCCATGGCGTCGTGTAGGCTCTTGGCGATCGTGACGTCGGCCGGCACCGCGGCGCTCTCACGAAACCCATCGTTGTGCGTTAAAATGACATTGTGGCGGTGCGGCAAGGGTTTAAACTTGGCCGGCAACGACTCCCAGGTCTTGCGGCCCATGATCACAGCGTGCTGGGCGGCGCCGCCCGTCGCTAGTCGCACAGTGAGCTCGCGAAAGTGCTTCATGTCGGTCGGCAGGCGCCATGGAATCGCCTGTTTGAAGCCAATACCCCAGTTCTCTTCGGCAACGGCCACCACGAGGCTCAGTGTGCGCGGCATGCTTGGCGATCTGTTGTCTACGAAGAGAGTCGTGGTAATGACAGGTGGCGATTGGCGCCGCTAGTTTTGGCGTCAAAGCTACAAGGACGGTATGCGTTTTGAGAGGATGTGGACCCTGTCACAGCCTGATATGCTAATATAGTACATTTGGCAACTGCAACGAAGTCTATTGGCGCCAAGTATTGCAAGCAGATCATTCAATTATTTGGGGCCACTTGGGAGTGGATTTGTTTTGTGGTGTGGATCTTCTCCATGATCGCTGCTCTGCATGGAATATTGCGAGCACAGTGTATTCGGTCGTCGTCACCCACCCATGCCTCATAGACGGATAGCCGCCGCAGCCAAGAAAGCGAATCAGTTGATGTTATCAAAAACTAGCTGATTCAGCCAGGAAGCTTCCCGTCTGGCCCTATCCTGACAGACGCTTCTGTTCGAGTCGCCGTGTCCAGCAACAAGAGTCTGCCGCACCCATCATTTGCCAACGACCAGTATCATCTAGAAGAGTTTCTGTATCACTGTTCGCTTGCTCTTATCTGGTGGGTATTGGCAATACTATAGCATTCGCTAAAAGGTGTCAATCAACATCGTTCTGACGTTTCGCGCCACTTGACGTCGGCAAAATGCACCGCGCTGGTCGAAATTGAAACGGTTTAATAACCGTTTTGTGACACAAGGGAATGGTTTCTGGAGGCGGTTTTCGTCTGCCGTTCTTCGTTCTATTTTTTATTTTTTTATGGCACAGGTGGCACCTGCGTTCAGGTACAAGTGCAAAAATTCACACAAGAAAAACATGCAAAAACTACAACATAAGCTGGTGATAAGGTGCGGGCTGCTGCAGGATGTGCGATCTGAAACGTAAAAACCGAAATGGTAACGGTAACAGCAAGGCAGATAGATAGATTACGAACGTGATGAGGAAATGCCCCACAACTCCCATCCTCTTGAAGCTGGCCGCTTCAGTTCAGTCAAGAGGACCCCTGTCACGAGCTTGTCGCTTCAGCGACATACGTATTCCAGGCTGAAATGGCATTATGTACGCTCTGTAGTAATGTAGTAATGACCAGCGGTCCAGAACAAGAAATCCGCACGTACCCGTGCCCCCACAAGCCACGAGTAAAATTGTGAGCGGATGGATGGGTGCAAACGTTGAACTCGTGGTCAGTGGGATGTGTGCAGTTGTTTGGCCGGATTCAGTTGCCCGTTGGACCCATAAACGAAAACTAACGCATAATTTACGGTCACTGGCATTGTTTAGCATTGTTTAGTCACGCAACAATGAAAAAAAAGAAAGAACGTGCCTGGAGCAATAAATTACCGATTGCTTACCAAAATTCGAAACGTTCGCATGTGGCAGGCAGGCGGCGCAGCGAGCCGGCGGGCGGGCGGGTATGCGGTGTGAAAGAACAAGGGGAGGGAAGCATACCCACGTGCAAGCAAGTAACGCAGAAACCAGCCACAGTATCAAGCACACAACATTCCATATTGGCAATTGTATATGCGCAGCATCGTCGCGTCTCGGCCTCCTCGTTGTCTGTCCCTGTAAAGCTATTGTAGAGACCGAAGCCTTTTGTCCCTTGTCGCCATCCATCCCTCTGGTATTGGCCATCCCGGACATATCCAAGCGTATCAACAACAGTAGAGGGAAACGTCGGCGTCCCTTCACGCAAGCAGCGGGCGTTACGGGTCGACCCCGAAAGAACCGACCCGTAGTGGAGCTTCGATCTATCTCTCTGTGTCTTCTTCTACCAGCAGCGGCATTCACGCGAGCGTTCCACAGTGCAAAGAGAAACAGTCGGGAAACGGCATCGTACGCGACGAAGAAGAGCTCGTGAGGAGCGTTGTTGCGTTGCGCCGATCCTTTACTACAAGTAAGTGATCACACACCCCACTCAGCGTGTACCGGTGGATCCGCTTCAAGGTGTTCCCACGTCTCAGCACCGCAACGCACAAAAGGAAACGCATACGACGCAAACGATGAGTCGCAAGCTCGAGATGCTGGCGCTGGAGGAAAGCGAAGTGGATGTGCACGGCATGCGTGGGCCCTTACCGACAGACCACATGACCGCGAATCACGACATGGAGCTCCTGACGCCCCATAGCCATCATGGAGAGGTATGATGAGTCCATGGAAAGATTTCGGATTGATGAGGACTGATAGACGCATTTCTGTAGATGAGTTATCTACGCCACCATCCAACCAACGCCGGCAGCACTGGCAGCGGCAACTTCCCGCTGGGCGACCGCGATGACCAATTTACCGAAGAAGACGACGACGACGAGACGGGGGAGATGGGTGATGGCAAAGAGAGGCGAAAAAGCGACTCGAATTGCAAACGCCCGTGGACGCGCGAAGAAAACGACAAGCTGATCCAGTTGGTCAAGCAGTATGGCGCCAAGCGCTGGTCGCTGATTGCGATGCACTTGCCAGGACGTGTGGGCAAGCAGTGCCGAGAGCGGTACGTGATCCGTTCGTTGTTGTCGAGTTGGAAAATATTCTGATACCTAGTGTATGGTGATAGGTGGCACAACCATTTGAATCCCAATGTTCGCAAAGACGCATGGACGGCCGAAGAAGACTATGTGATTTTCGAGTGCCACAAGAACGTCGGCAACCAATGGGCCGAGATTTCTAAGATGCTGCCTGGCCGGTACGAACATGACGCTATTGGTTTGGTCTCATGTATACAAGAATGGATATGTTGACTTGGTATGCTGGTTTTCTATAGGACCGACAATGCGATCAAGAATCGCTACTATTCGACCATGCGGAGAATGCAACGGCAGTCGCTGCGTAAAAAAGGGCCGCTGCGCGAGGGCAAGAGCATTCGCGTAGCGACAGTCAATTCAGCGGCGTCATCGCCTGCGCCGTCGCCATCCCCTCTCCAGCATCGAAGCAGTGCCCAGCCACAGCGACCGCTTTCACAGCCAACAGCCTTTCAAAAACTGTTCAACGCGGGCGAACCAGAACGCGTACGTCACCCTAGGCTTGTCGGATGTGAGCGGAGTTTAATACTGTATTTTTCAGGCTGATCCGGAGCTACCAAACGAGTTTGAAAGATCTTCAGCTTCCGGAAATGCACCTGCACGCCATCACTCACAGGTGTATCCGGTTGGCTCGGGCGGCAGCGGCTACGCGATGGGTGGTGGCGACATGAATGCCCACCCCAACCAATCGAGTGCCCAAAACCAGTCGCTCGACTATATGCAGCTTCAAACCAATGCCCAACGCATCCGCGCAGCCTCCGCACCGTCGTCGCTGTCGCTGATGAACATGATTGGCAACTATCCGCCGCAGTATACGTCAAACAACGAGCCAGCCGCCATGTACGGAGGAGCATCCGGCAGTTTCTCAAGTGCTGAGTCTCGCAGTATGTACCCTCCTGCACACCAAGGTACGGATATTTTTTTAGTGTTGACTAGCCGACCGTGGTATATTAACGACTGGTGCTCTTTTAATTAGGCGGCAGTCACCATGGCTATCGTTCCAGTGATCCTCCAATGAACCTCTCGCACAAACGTGTCATGGACGACTATAGCAGCTCGCAGCGTGACGGCTGGAAAAACGAGAGTCCTGTATCGGTCACCTCTCGTATTTTCCGTGGGACTCATTTAAATCAGCCTCAATCTCAGTCTCAGCAACAGCAACACCAGCAGCAGCAGCAAAACCAGCCATCGCAGCACCAAGCATCTTCACAGCAAATGCAGAGTCACGCAGCGCCGTCGCACAATGATACTATGGGTATGCCGCCACCCATGCACTTTGGTGGGAATATGCAGTCCGACGTATATGGCAAACCCAGTATGTCGCTACCGTCCTACCGCCCCGCGGCGAGCTCGGGGGCGTCGCATTACAACGGCATGGACTCGGTTTGTACCTCTACGTTTCCGCCATCGCCATGATGGTTAGTTGGTTTGTTACCCTGCTCACACGGATTTGTGATGGTAGATGCAGGCACCAATGGGCAACCCACTACGACGACAGCCGAGTCCGCTGTATGGCGGATCTGGGGCTGCGACGTCGGCGTCTCAGATGGGTGGTATGGGTCAACCCTCCTCCCACGATCCGTCATTTGAGCTGTTCAACTTGGAGCCTTTCGAGAGTGACCTCAAGTCGTCCCTGGACTTTCATCCGAGCGGACGGTAAAGATTCGACTACCACGGGTCGTGTGCCAGTGTTCGCTCGATAGTCCCCATCCAGTGTTAGTCTTTATTAGAGCCAATGTCGTCTCGCCCCTCTCCCTCTCCCTCTCAATCGCCGTCGCCTGTTCAGCAGACGGTGTTTCCAGAAACATACAACATACCCAACTCGTTTGCAGCCCCCTTGTTCCTATTCGTATTCCGCCCCATTTGAATTTCTTGGCTTTGTGCGCCAAGCAACTTCAACATGATCAACTAACTACCTCCATTCAGCAACCCCATCCACTCCCATACGGCAACGTAACTCAAGAGTGTGTGTCAAGTGGAAGTCAGGGAATGGGTCTTCTATATAGTTCATCTACGGTACGTTCCTGTGTTGGGTTTGATGATGCTTTTTCCCCGAGACCAAAACCGAAGTCACACGCTTCGAGCGTAAGAACGTCAAGGCGACCGACCCGACGGCACGCGCGTCCTGGACCTTACGCGTAGAAAGCGAGAAAGAGCGAGAGATCATACAAACACCAAGATATATCCCCCGTGACTATGGGCGCCCACTGGATCGTCCAGGAAGGTTACTTGCAGTTCAAGGTGGACGGCCACAATGGCCCTGGCGGAGTCCACCGCGCGGCGCTACGCGAGCGCTACGTCGTGCTCTATATGAATCGCAAGATCGAGATGTTTGAGAGCAGCACAAAAGACCCGTCGCAGCGTCTGGACGCTTGCTACCTCCGTGCGTTCTGTGGGTGGGACGGCGAAGGCTTACTTAAAGCCGGCGAATCGTACGGCCTCGAGTGGAAGGTCGAGAAACACGCCCAGACGCGACTGTTTGTCGCGGCGTTTAACCGACTCGATCTCGAGAAATGGTGCCGCGGGTTTGTGGGTATGTTGGCGTGTAGAATGAAATGGGGAATTGATGCGGGTCTAATGGATTTGGTTTTCTGTTCGTGATGTGTAGCGGTGTTGGATCCAGAGAGTGCAGCGGGTCAGGAAGTCCGACGCGAGCGACGCAAGGCGCGCAAGGAAGAGAAGCGAGCATTAGAAGAGCGCGAAGTGAAGATTCGGCAGTGGGAAGAGGTACAGTGGGGTTTATAGCTACTCATGTCATTCAACAAAGGCTCATGGGGATATGGACTCATGCATAGCAACAACGCCGCATGCGAGATGAAGAGATTTTGCGGCTGCAGCAACGCGAGGAAGAAATCCAGAACATGACGCCGCTCGAGCGGATCGATGGGCTCGGCTCATTGGACGATGATACGGCTCGCATGCTGGAGAAACGCCGTCAGCGACAGCAACGCCGCCAAGCACCCACCACGCGACGGGTCAACAAAGCGGCCTATCGCCAGCGACTTGACGATGCAGCCGGTGGCAAATTGGAGAATGTGCAGCCGCTGCAAGCCCGACCCGTACAGGAACAGCGCGGCAAAGTGCGCGTGGAAGCGCCGGCGCCGGGTCAATGTACGTGATTCTGTGTATACCAGTAGAGAGGCATCCCGTTCTGACACTGTGCTATGGCCATAATCGGTAGATATTGAGGCCTCTGGTGCTTCTTCCTCGTCGACACGACGCCATTCGAATCCGGCGCGCCGACGCCGACTAGACTCCACGGACGGTAGTGGCAGCGGTTCGGATTTCTCGCGTGACTCGCGGATGTCGTCGGGACCGTTCAGTACGGGGAGTCGATCAGGCAGCATTCCTCCTCCGCCGCCGCCGCCACGATCTGAATTCGATGACTCACGATCCGACTTTATTCCGCCACCACCACCGTCCGTTTCGGGACAGCGACGCGACTCGCGATCGCAAAGCCTACGTGGTTCATTCTATGATGAGTCGGAGCTGTCGTCGTCTCGGCTATCGATGTCTCAAAGCTCTCGCCAGTTGTGGGGGGCAGAAGGAGAGACGCACAATGTGCAAGCCAGTCTCGCGGCCATTTTGGGAGGTCGAAAAATGCCGTCGCGTGGCAACGAGATACGTCATCGACAGGATTCGTTCGAGTCGACCGCGGACTCGACTGCGAACGGAGAGGTCGCATCGGTGTCACGAACGAACCGAGGCAAGGCCACGAGTGGCGAGACGACAGCGACCAATGCGTTTGCGGCAAGCTTGGCGGCTATCCGTCGCAACCGCACGGATACAGTGGATGACAGCCGTAGCGTTGACATGCCTCCGTCATCGAGACGACGGGACCGAAAACGTGACACTCAGCTAAGTGCTGAAGGCAAAGCAATATTGCAAAAGGCGATTTCAATGGACGAGCCATTCACGCCCGCGCGGAAGAAAGACACGGCGAATGGCGGTGGACGCAAAGGTCTGTTTGACGACAGCAGCAGCGACGAGGAGGACTCGGATGCTGGTATCTTTGGCATGCGCAAGTCAACTGCAACAAAAGCCCGGCCGGAAGGAAACGAGCGGCTGTCCGTGAAGGCTGGACGCCACCACCATGCCAAGACGCCGTATGCTGAAGAGGATGACGACGATGACGACGACAATGACGGCCACCTGGACTCGTTCAAGCAGTCGGCGCCGTCGGATTTCACCAGCCCCCAAAGCGCGACGTCGCCACTGTCCGTCTCACACGGCAACTTTTACAGTCAGCCTAAGAGTGTCGACGTGTTCTACACATCCGGCGTGCTGCAAAACCAAGGAAAGAAGGCCGTCGTGGTGTACACGTTTGCCTTTCGAAGCGGCCATGCCGAACACAGCTTTTCGCACAGCTACCACGAATTCGATGCGATCCACCAGCGGCTGTCGAGCGAAGCCCTTCCACGCCTGCCCAAGTTTCCGTCCAAGCATTTGCTGCGCAATTTTACCAAGCCCGAGAACATGCAGAGGCGCGCAATGGAGTTTGTCCAGTACTTTCAAGCACTGGTCGCGATCCCCGGAATCTTTGACAACAAGCGGTTTCTGTTTGAGTTTCAAATCAGCGACGACTTTGTGCGGGTGGTGCTCGGCGGTGGATCCAGTGGCGCGTCGACTTCCCAGGCGACGCCGACATCCACGCGAACGCCCAAACCATATCACAGAAACAAGGCCGTGGTCGTAACTACGGATGGTGGAAAGTCGCGCGCGACGGCACTCTTCGGTGCAGATGATACCGACTCGGACGCAGATTCTGTGTCGATGCCATTGACGACGCCCAAGAAGTCACTGCCGCCGCCGTCAGCTACTCGACTCGCCCCCGAAGCCGAGCCAAAGCGAAAGAAAAAATCGAAGCCGTCGCGAAGAGACTTTGAGGAGGAGGAGGATGTGACCCCAGTTTCAGCGACCAGTGATCGACGCGACCGAGCGCGATCGAAAAACAGCGTGAAGTCGATTGTAAATTCGACACCGGCCGAGCCGGCAGTACCGAAAATTGCAGGACTTCCTGCGCGGCCCAATTTGTTTGGCGGAGGACGTGGTGATCTTCTCGCTGCGATTCGCCAAGGCGCGGCACTGAAGAAAGCAGATGGAGACAGTGAGGTCGCGGCGCCTGCTGGTCGTGGCGCCGGTTTCCCAGCACCATTGTCGGCGCCACCACCGCCACCACCTCCGCCTCGCCCTGCACCATTAGCCAATGCCGGCTCGGTTGCGGAAGCCATTACCAACGCCATGGCCGCGAGACGCATCCATGTCGAGTACGAGGACAAGTCGGACGACTCGGACGACGACTGGGACTAAGTATCAAAACGAAGGTATCAGTACTCCCACCAAGATCGAATTGGTGGGCTGGACGGTTGAACTACATGGTCATAGAGAACACAGAACTGCTATTGTTGAAGAGAATGCTGATAAGCCTTATGCATTCGTCTTGACCGCTAATCCTCATCGGGTTTGCTGGAGGAGACCACAACGCTTCCGTCATAGACACCCACTTCTTCCGCCTGTGGATGTCATCGACACCAGGAACAATATCAGCATCAAGTGGGAGTGTCTCCACGCTGCAGAGATGCAAACGTACTTCTTCCATACTGCTGAAGATGACGCCAACAAACGTGAACGCCAACGCCATGCCAATGCCCCACAAGAACGACTGCGATATAGCAAACGTCCACGTCAGCGCACCCGACATCAGGTTGATGGATCACCACACCAATCCCGAAAAACACGCACCTCTTTCATCATCCCACCAAAGGTCTGCGGCGCCTGCTGAGGCGAGAATGGACCTTGCGTGTACTGTGCTGGCACTTGTGCGTGCTCTTGCTGCTCCACTAGCGCGTTGCTTTGTTCGGCCGTGGGCTTCGGCTCGACACGGCGTCGCGCATCGCTTTTCTTGACTTTGATGGCCTTGGGGCGGCGGATCCCGGTTGGCGCGTCTGAGCAGAAACTGCGCAGCGACAGTGGCGTAGCGCGATGCGCTTGGGTCACCATGAAGGTCGAGACAGCGCGCGTCGCGATCGCTCGACGCAGAGACGTCGTTAGCATTGTTGTCGATGAGAAGCCTGTGTCTGGTCGAGCAAATAAGAAGATCAATTATGAGCCCTACGCCAAACTAACGGTTTCGAACCATCATTCTTTGCCTGGTTCGATAATCAAACGAACATATTCCTAAACATGACTGTATCATTCTGGAAATACAAAAAAGGGTGATATAGGAGATCTGGCTGAAATGCACTTGAATACACCACTCGTCGAGTCTGCCATGACGTGGGCCGTTCGTGCATCGCCTGTGACGCGCGTGCATTTCCGCGGTCAGCGCGTCCACGTTAAGCGCGATGACGTCTTCCACTTGGCCGGCAACAAGGTACACTAATGCTACAGTCTCTGTAATATCCGGTGGTGGTGGGACCTCACACACCTCGTTTCGCATCTCTAGATGCGCAAGCTCTATTGGTTTCTCCAGCAAAACGATGCGTTCTACCACGGTGAGACCTCCCACTCGTCCACTATAGACTATATTCTGCTAACCTCTTTTTCTGCATGGAATAGACGCGCACCTCGTGAGCTGTGGCGGCACCCAGAGCAACGCCATGCTCGCAATTGCCCAGCTCGCTCACTACAAGCACGTGCCGTTTACGTATTTTAGTCGCGCTTTAAACCTCCAAACCTCCTCAGATGGTGAAGACAATCTGTCGGCTGCAAAGGCACTGGGCATGCGCCACTGTGAGCTTCCAACTGATATGTATCAGACGCTCGTAACCTCCAGGGACTTCGCCACACTCACTGACCGCTACCTCACGAGTGACTCGGTCCAGCCACTGTACATCCCGCAAGGTGCAGCGTTTGCCCACGCGGAAGACGGGCTGCGCGTACTTGCTGAAGAGATCAATGACTACTGCCGCCGAACTGATGGTGGCCAAGGCCGCCAGGGGTTTTCCATTGTGGTCCCGTGTGGCACGGGCACGACCGCGTTCTACCTCGCCCAGCACGTTGATCCAGCACTCCGTGTACTTTCTGTTCCGTGCGTCGGTGACTTTAATTATCTCCAACAGCAATTTGAGGATCTTGCGGCGCTTCATCCGACCCGTACGATGACAACACCCGACATTCTCATGCCGTCTCGAAAGGCTCGCTTTGGCCGGCTGGCACAGCCGCTGCTCGCCATGTATTATGAGCTACGCGACGCGACAGCCATTGACTTCGACTTGTTATACGCCACATTCGCGTGGCAAACACTTTTTGAGCCGTCAAACCTCGCTATCGCATTGGACGGCTCGCCCGCGCGCGAGCTGCTGTATCTCCATACTGGCGGTATGTCAGGAAATCGCTCTATGTTAGCCCGCTATCGAGATAAACTAAGCTAATTTATGCAAGCAATTATGTGGTCCACCCCGTTAAATGGGATCTTGAAACGACGTCGACAGCAATCGCGTCGCTTCAACCCGCCAGCCTTCTCCGCTCTTTATCGCGCTGCCTTTCCATTCCCCTCATACTCTGTATCGGAGTACAGTCATGAGCTTTCGGGAGCTGCGGAACCTGACTGAAATGATGCGGGCCTTGGGGTACCCGCGGCCCGTATCCATGGAGAACTTTCGCAAGCCCAACTTCGAGCTGGTTTCGGACATGCTCTACTGGATGGTCAAAAAGTACGACCCGAGTTCGAGTATCACTGAGGAAATCGACACGGAAGAAGACCGCGTCCAGTTCCTCACGCAGGTCGCGACCGAAGTCCTCGTCAAAGCCCGCATTCGCCTCAATCCGAAAAAGCTCTATGCTGCCGACGGCTTTGCGGTCAAAGAACTCATCAAACTCTCGCGCGTGCTGTACGAAGCGTCGCGCATTGACGCGACCAAGCTCGAGCCGCATGGGACTGGTACTGGAGGTGGCGACGATGACGACGACGAGGTCTCGGTCAAGAGCCTCTTGGGCTCACGTGTCAAAGACCCCAAGGCCACGCGGCAGCTGTCGTCCGATATTACCCAAAGCGGCGCCAAGCTCTTTGAGCTGCTTGACGCCGAGCTCGACGTGCGCGACCAGCGGGCCAACGCGTTGCGGTTCCTTGAAGCTCTCTCGAACAATAGCGACAACTCTACCGAGCAAAAATTCCTCGCGCGGACGCTGCAAGAGATTCTCGCCACGATGCAAGAGAACGTCGACATGACCGAGCGCCAGTGCGTCGAGCTCGAAGCCGAAGAAAAAGCACTGGCCGCCAAGATCAAGAAAGCGCAGACCGATTTGGAGCGCAGCGAAAAGCGGCTCAAGAGTCTCCAGCATGTCCGCCCAGCGTTCATGGACGAGTACGAAAAGCTCGAGAAAGAACTCGAGCGCCAGTATGCGGTACGGATGGTGATAGTATACCTATGGCGGACGGACAAAATAGTGATATTGTGGGTGTGGTATTAGATCTACTGCGAGCGGTTCCGGAATCTCGACTACTTGCAGCGCGAATTGGATCTTCACACGGCGCGCGAGATGAAGATGCTGGCCGAGAACGACCGGACGCTTAAGAAAATGCAGAAAAAGTTCCGCGAAGACGAACTTGCGATTTTGCGCGGCGAGCAAGAAGACCAGATCGACGCGTCCTTGCTGGACAGCGGAGGGGACAATAACAACAATACCAAAAGCACTAGTAAAAGCAAGACGAATGGCAAGCAGGCGGCAGCAGCAAATGCACGGAAAGGCAGTGGCAACCAAAAGTCGGCAGCAGGGAAAGCAGCGGCAGCTGCGGCGAATGGACGAGGAGGGGCGGCAGGGAAAAAGGCGGCCGTGCGGGACGACAGCGGCTCGGACGCAGACAGCGGGAGCGGCAGCGAGGAGGAGGACGAAGAGAACGACGAGACCAGCGATGAGAGCGGTGGCGACACCCGACGCGCACCAGCACGTGGCGGAGGAGGAGGCGGAGGGGCGGCGGCGGCAAGAGTAGGGGACGCGTCCGACTCGGACGAAGTGTCGCTGGCCGACTCGGGCGAGCTCATTGACAATGACGACGAGTCGGGCTCGGACGGCAGCGAAGGCTCGAAATCCGGCTCGCAGCAGTCGGGTTCTGAGACCAATTCAGACTCGGACCAGGATTTCTAAAAGCCGATTACGACTGTGGGTAGTAATACCCCTAAGACGTTCATATAGTCTTGTGCTTTTCATCACTGTCGCATCGATTCGAATATCCAAAACACTACTACTCTCACAACACCGTGTCGTCGACGATACGGCCGTCACCACTGGGGACACTGCTCTCAGACACTGTGGACTTGGCAGTGGATGCGATAGTCGTAGTCGTAGTAGTAGACTCGTCCGTGTCGCTGTGGACGCTCGCTGGATCTAGGTACTGCCGCAACTCCTCGGGGAAATTCTCTTGGAGGAGTGCGGCCATCACGAGCATCAGTTCGTGCTTGTCTTTTCGTCGCTGCGTGTCCTTAGTCCGACGTCGCCGCATGCGCTCGTCGGCTTCTCGCTGCCGTCGCTCGTCGTCTTCTTGGATGCGACGTGCAGTCTCTTGGTGCTGCGCGACCAAGAACTGTAACACAATCTCCATGACTCCAAGCGTCGACGCGTCTGACGATGGTGGCAATGAAGGAGGGAATCCTCCACTACCTGACGGCGACGCCGCCGCGGCTGCCGCTAGTAGATTGTGCTGAAATGCGGCTGCGGCGCCGCTCCCGCTGCTGGGGGAGCCCGAGGGTCCCACTCCTCCTCCTCCTCCTGTCGTCGCCGTCGTCGCCGGCATCTCGCCGCCGGTCTGTTCGCGGTGGATATTGTAGAGCACTTGTTCCATTTTGCGTTTCTTGCGCTCCTTGCGGACGCGCTCGCTCTCACTGAGCATTTGCTCTTCTACTGTCCGTCGCTTGCGCTCGATACTGTGCTTAATCAAATTGATAATACTGGAGGCAGAGGTCGTCGTATCGCCGCCGCCTAGACCCAGTGACGGCGACGCAAACGCCGCTGGATTGTCGGCATATAACAATCCTACTCCGTCGGCAGTGCTGCCGCGCTTGGCCGCCATCGATCGGTGGTACTCGTCCTCCATGAACCGCAGCCGGATCGCAATCTCTCTCGTTCTCCCGTCCGTCCCCGTCCCCGTCCCCGTCGCCATGGTTCCCTCCATCGACCCTACCACTGCCTCCCCACTCATCTCCTCATTGGTCGTGCCCACCTCACTGGCTAAAAGCTTGTCGCTCCTGTCTCCTCCTCCTCCTCCTCCAGTCTGTTCGTCCTGCGGATCCAGCTCGCTTTGGGAATCGCTGTGGGTGTGGTCCACTTGAATTTGCACCCGCTCGCTCCGCTGGTTGATGAGACGGCGCAAGTCCTTGGCGTCGATAGCGTACGCAGGCAGGTTGCCATTGGCACTGTCGCGCGCACAGTACATTTTCTTGAATTTGCGTTTGAGGCTCTCGACTTCGCGGTACGGAATGGATTCCGGTCGCATATAATTAAACTGGTAAGCGACGTGGAGCCAGTCGTCGCTTGTGACGGGGAGGACCGCGCGGACCTTGTCGTTAAGGCGGCGCATTTCGTCAATCGAGTAATTGACTGTGCCGAATTTACTGCTGGGGCGACCAGGGATGGGTCGGTTGCGGGAGATGGCGGATGCGGAAGAGGTGGTGAATGCGTTGGGGATGGGAATGGACAGGGCCGGCGATGGCGACGGCAATGGCGACGGCGACGGCAGCGCACGGCTTCGAGTGGCACCACTGATTGCAGAGACCGAGAGCGAGGACGGTGCGGTCGTGAGCACGGCGGTGCTGGCAGCAACGGCCGCCGCGTTCGCATAGGCCGAGATGCTGGTGGTCGACGTGGGCTCGTACGCGGAGGCGTCTAGCGCGGTATGTGGGACGAGGTGCGCAGCCGCAGTGGGTGCGTTGGATGCGCCGTCAATGGCACTTTCGACTGGTGCAGTCAGATTGGTTGCTGGTGGCGCTGGGGACGCGTCCGCCGCGGCGTTGTGGGCAGTGGCGCGTGCTGCCATTGGAGGAATGGTGAGATTTGGCCGACTTTCTTGATTGTTGCAATAATGAGGATTGGGTCGTGCCAGACTGGGAACTGGGGCCACTCATAGTCCGTTCATAGAACACCATTGCTCCCAATAAAACGTTGGTTACTTTGCAATGACGCATTAGGTTCAGAGCTTCCGACCGGAACAATAAGCGGAGATGTTATATACGGAATCACACCGTTAGATATGGGAGAGAAACTCTCCAGTTTGTGAGGGAGCACACCAGACACCAAAACGCACAAGAATTGAATGCCGAGTGCCGCTGGGAACGGCGTCGATTTCTCGGGCCCAGAGGACGCAACGAACGACGCCGCGGGTGCATTACGTCGACGAATGAGTGCATCCGGCATAAGCGCGTTTGCAGCGCGTGTGGGGGCCGCTGGATCGAGTAATGGCGGCGCGAGTCCGATGCACGCTGCGGCCGCCGACTCGTGGCTCCTGCAAAAGCTCAAGACCGAGTGGAGCGCGTGCGATCTCGGACCACTGCTCACGAAAGAGCGTCTCTCGGACGTCGTTGCGAGCTTCCCGCACCTCGACACGCCCATCAAGGTGAGGGGTTGAATGGAGAGAAGGGGAAGACCCAATAGCTGGAGAACTTATGGAATTACTCTGAATTACTCTATGGATCACTAGGTGCGACTGCTGCTGTCGTTCCTCAGCATGCGCAAAGAAGACTTTGACGCCAGCAAGTTTGCGGTCGTCGAGATTGTCGACGCTGCCGAGAAAGACAATGAAGAGGTTTGTTTGATTTCTACTACTACTGTAGTACTCGGTGTGGCCACTCTATCCGATACAATAGTAATATTTTTCTTTTCCTCCTTATAGTGGGTCAAGGTTGGTGCCGGGCTCGTGAACCAGTATTTGTTTATGAGCCGCGACGGCGCCGAGAGCGGCACGTTTCTTCACGACCAACTCGCGACCGCCAGTGCGTCGGTGCTAAATGCCGTCCGCTTGAAAATGGACGCTGCTAAAGACGACGACGCCGCAAGTGATTCCAACGACGCGACGCGGGTCGTTGTGATTGAAGATTTCTTTTGCCACGAGAACGCCTATCTTAGTGCATCGGTCCGCCCGGAGCTCGCCGTGCAGCCGGCTGCCCATTTCACGATCGCCGCCGATGCCCCCGGCAATGGCACTCGCCACAGTGGGGGTGCAGGGACCTCGGGGACTTCTTCGTCGTCGGCCTCCTCGTCTATGGCGACGAGTCAGAGTGGTAACCGTCAAAAGCCCCCAGCCCATCGTCCGCAGCTCGCACGACCAGGCATGGGTTCAGCATCCGCGTCAGCATCCGCGTCAGCGTCAACGTCAGCATCGGCCGTGCCGGTCCGGACCGCCTCTCTTTCTTCCAAGCCGCTTAAGAAAAACATGAGCGAACTCAGTTCCGAGATTCGTCGCAAAGCCGATGCCGGGCGGTTTAAGCGCCAGCGGAGCCGCATTTCCGTGATCGACCTAGACGAAGTGAAGCAGATTGAAACCGAAAAAGCATTGAAAGCTGAAGAACAAAAGAAACGCCTCAAAGCTACGAAAGACGACAAGAAACATGGCAGTGCTGCAGGGACGGGGAGTGGCGTTGGCAGTAGTACTACCGAAGGCGGTGTTGGTGTCGACAACACTGGCGACAAGCACGGCAGTGAGGAGGAGGGCGGACACGACGCGCCGCTGCAAGAGTCGCAGTACAGTGAACAGGACGAGCATCACGACAGCGACCGCGACGATCTCGATAGCAGCTTTCACAGCAGCCATGGTGGAGCCGTCGCGACTGGGCGGAGTGGTGGGACGGGGTACGCGGTGCAGGACGGTACCCAGGCGCTGCTGCACGCGGCGTTCCACTCGACGGGCGACGTCATGAAGGAAGTCGTGGGAGCGGCCCAACACACGCACCAGCCGATGGCTATGTCGTCCTTTCAGCAACACGACTATTACCATCAGCGGCCGGCCGCGATGCCCCCACCACCACCACAACAGCAACAGCAGCAGCAGTCACTGTATGCGAATCGAGGGTTTGAGCCCGAGGACGTGCACGCCACCAGCCATGCGGTCTACGGTAGTAACAACAATGCCTATGGGTACGGAGCTGGCTCTGGCTCTGGCTCAGGATCCGGATACGCTGCGCAATTTAACGACCAAGCCGCTGGCGTACCGTACATTGACCAAGGAGGCGTGCCGTATATCGACAGCCACCCGTATGGAGGTAACAATCATCCTGGCGGATTTGCGGACGATTCCGAAACACACCCGAACCAGCAGCAGCAGGGGGATGGCTCGACTCACTACGACAATTCGCGCGATCGCGGTGGCTTTTTGGAAGGCCCGCCCGAGTACTGGCGATGAAGAATGAGAAAGAGAGAGAGAGGAGAGGTTCAGGCCAGCTGTGTAGGAAAACAAAGAGAAGGAGAGAAAGAAAAAAGTGGTTGACGTTTTTCTTAAAAACGGAGGTAGTGGTGGAAGGCGTGGATGTAGGGAAAGCCACCGACATTCCGTGAGCAGTTTTGGTGCGTGTAGCCGTTGGGGAGATCAAAGACGCTGACGTCCTATCATGAAAAATATCAGCAACTGGAGATGTCAGAGACTAGTATTACTTTTTGTACAGTACCTGCGGCCCGACACGGACGTTGAGCAGGTCGTACGTGAGCATGAGCGTCGGCTCACCGTTGACGAAATTCTCTTCTGTCAGTCGCATCGGCACTATCACAAATCCCCTATTCAGTCAGTCGATCAATGCCATGGGCGGGTATTGATATAAGCAAAAGATCGCACCGCGCGAGTGTTCCTCGGCGTAGACGTGGACGCGGATATTGGCGTGGCCGTGGACCCAGTGCTCACAGGACTTGCCACGGACGCTCTCCATTCCCTTTGTATAGTCCACACTTAATCAGTCAGTGCTGAGGCCCATACACAGAACCCACCTCTACAGTGTAGATACGCACCACAAACTCTTGGTCAAATGGAATCGCTGGTATCGGCATGGCGTCGCCCAAATACGCGCGTTCACACTTAGCGTAGGGGCCGCTTTTGACCATGTACTCTTTTTGGAGATCGTACCGCCGCACAAACGTCTTGCCGGCGTCGTAGCCGCTCGTGATCTGTGCGCGCACACGCTGCTGGGCATAGTCATAGTGGAGATGCATCTCGCGCACGGATGGCGGGTAGCTGCGGCGCGCATCCGTGAGGTGCGAGATGACCGAGAGATCTGCTCGGAACTGACGCGGCAGCGAAGGCGGCACTCGGGGCACGCGCGCTGCGGAGGCGAGGTCCACGCTGATCGATAGAACGACCACCAGCACTAGCAGCAGCATGACGAGCGAGCAAGCCATGATGGTGCTTATTAAGAGAGTGGAAAAGGAAGCGCAGTTCGGATCTCTTCGAAAATAGAATCTTTTGGCACACGTCGCAGAAATCCTTCAGTAGTACTACTTTTATAAAAAAATAAGGAAAGTACTAATGTCGTCGCTCGAGTTCGGGGATCGCTTGGTACCCGCGTATGGATGGCAGCACCGCGCGCGACGGCAACACACAGAGTAGCGTCATGAGCAGCGTCCACTCGACCGGAAACTCAATGACCTCGAGCAGCACGAGCCAGCGCAGCAGTCCATCGTCGGCATTGGCCGGCGAGAAAAAGAAGATTGGGTTGGCCTCCATAATGTGCTTAAACGGCACCTTCGACCGCGGCACCGTAGGCTCGTTGTTTTTGCCTTGGTCTTGCAGCTCTACGTGCTGGGTATATTCGGAAAACACGAGCAACAATTGCGACAGCGTCCGCATCACACAGAACACGGCCGAGATCGCGGCGACACGGCGAATGTTGCGCTGCCGGCGGTCGGCGCCTTCGGCAACTTTGCCCAGCAATGCACACATGCGCTGGCCATAGGCTGGCAGCAGAAGCGCACACACGGCAAAGCACGCGGTGAGCAAGACTGCGGCAAAAAAGTGGAGACTCTGGCAAAACTCGTTGAGAGGAAAGAAGCTCACGAGTGCAAATGTTAGAAGCTGAAATGCGTTGGTTGCGAGCACCATACGGATAAAGAGGACGCGCGGCGGCGGGTGGGTCGTGGATGAAAAAGCGGCGGTGGTCATCGGCGCGGTGCTGGTGAGGTACGCCGCAGACGTGCGGCTGCTGTCGACTTGTTCGATCATACTTGCCCATGTATTGAAGATGAGCAAAAACACGCTGATCAAGACGAGCGACGCCACGAGGCCGAGGCCCTGCCACGCGGTCACGAGTTGGACGTAGGTCAAATGGAGATGCTGGGCTTCGTGGGTCGAGCCGTGCGAGCGGAGCACAAACAGCATCCACACTGCGACTAGCAAAAACGCCAGTGCGCGCAGCAATGCGCCAAAACCCAACAGCGCAAAGAGCCGCACGGCAGTCTTGTCTTCGGTGTGGACGTTGCGCGACATGCGCGTCCACGAGATGAGACTCGGCGCGAGGTAGAACGCGCCGAGTGAATAGAGGCATGTGTAGGCCACGTAGTAGGAAAAGTCGCGGTCGCTGGCAGCGGCAGTGGTAACAGCGGGCAACAGAGCCGACCCATTCGCAAACGAGCCGTGTAATGCCAAAGACGGAGATTCGGAAAGCGTGAGCGTCTGTAGTGCCGCGATGGGCGGCGCGAGTCTGCTCATCTCTTGTGGTGTGTGGCTGATCGGGAAGTGAGACGAACGTGCGGATCGGATCCGCTGGCCGTTGCGCGAAGCTCATCACATGCTTCGAAAAATTAGGAACATCTAACGGACAAATAGTTAGGAACCCCTTGAAGAATAAAATGGGTACAGATTGTATTCACCTAACATAGTATATTACTCGATCAGCAATACAATCGGAGACTGCAAGGTCGAGTGCGTCTCGTGACGAGTGTTTTCATCGTGTCCGCTTTGAGGCGTCTTAATGGTTCAACCTTCAGTTGACGATACCCGAGACAGCGCCGCTGAGCGTAGTCTTGCCGCTGGCGCTGCTCTTGAGGTAACAGGCCGGGCGGCCTGGGTTCGCGTTCACAAACGTGTACGCCTTGCAGCCCGACGTGGTCGAACAGCGGTCACAACACTCGGCCGGCGAGACGCCGTAAACCGTCGACAGATCGCTACCGACAAAATCGGTGTCCGTAAATTGCTGCGAGCACTTGGTCGGCTTGGCCATGCACTGGTAGTACGATGGGTTCCACGCCTGGCAGTAAAAGCCGAACGGACAGCACGTCGTGCCAGCGCTGCTGCCGCACGATCCGTACTCGGGTGTCGAGCACGCTGGCTTTGGGTTGAGCACGGTCGACGAGACGGCACCGACCAGCACGCGCTTCTGGCCCGTACCCTTCTTGAGGTAGCATGCAGTGTGGCCGTCGGCATTGTTGTTGACAAACGAGTAGGCCTTGCAGCCCGCTGTCACAGCGCACTTGTCGCAACACTCCCACGGCAGAAATCCAAAGACCGACTCAATGTCATCACCGCTATAGTCCACACCAACCTCCTGCGCAGCACACTGCTGTGGCGCCGGACGGCATTGGTAGTAGAGTGGGTTCCACGGCTGGCAGTACTCGCCCGACGGACAACACTTGACACCTTCCTTGTCGCTGCCACACTGACCGCCCGACGACACTGCACACGCAGGAGCCTCGACAATCGCCGACACGGCACCGGCGAGCGGTTGCTTGGTGCCCGTGCCCTTCTTGAGATAACACATCGGCTTTCCTTCGGCGTTAAAGTTGATAAACGTGTACGCCTTGCAGCCGTTGGTGGCGCGACACTTGTCGCAGCACAGCTCAGGCAGGAGAACAGAGAGGTTGGTGATGTCGTCACCGTAGAAGTCGACATCCACTAGCTGAGAGCCGCACTTGGCGTCGATGCTGCGGCACTGGTAGTAAAACGGATTCCACGGCTGGCAGTATTGACCATCAAGGCACGTTGAGGGACCAGCAATGGCATTGCCACAAGCCGCCCCAGGACCTGGCGTCGTTGGCACTGGCTTCGTTGGTTCCGCGGTCGTCGGCACCGGCGTCGTTGGCACAGGCTTGGTCGGCTCAATAGTGATAGGGGCAGGCGTCGTCGGCACTGGCTCCGTTGGCTCGGCAGTTGATGGGGCCGGCGTAACAGGCGAGAATTGGCACGAGCTCGACACCACATCAAGCAAATCAGCGCGGTACTGGATTCCACCAAGCGGCACCGTACACTCTACTGCATTCGCTCCCAGTGCCATGCTAAAGACCGTTGAGCACGCAGCGCTCGCACAAATTTTCGCGAGAACAGCGTCCGTAGGGCGAGCAGCAGGCACGAACTGATATCCCGAGTCCGTCGCACACTTGATCAACTCGGTTGTGACCTTCGTGATGGGACTGAGGGTCGTCGACGAGCAGAAAGGCGTGATTGGCGTCGGTGCCGGACCAGGCGTTGGCATTGGATTTGGCGTGGGGAGAGGGATTGGTGCTGGCGTCGGCGACTCCGGTGTCGGTGCAGGAGTCGAAACGGCACCCGTCGCACAATAGCTGAGTACACGGTCGAGCAGGTCGGCACGCAGAGCGAGCTTGCCGAACGGAAGCACACACTCGGTAGGGTTCTTGTCCACGGCAACCTGGAAAGCAGCCTTGCACGTAGAACTCGCACACAACTTATCCATCTGCAACTTGGACGGAGCCGATGACACAGTCGCAAACGGGAAACCGCTTTCGGCCGCACATTTGATAAACTCGGGGTTTGAGTAGATCAGAGACGCCAAAAGCGTCGCAGAACACGTCGTTACAGGCACAGGCTCCACCGACGTCGGCACGGGCGTCACTGGCGTAGCAGACGTTGGCACAGGTGACACACCCGCCACCAACAACGTGAACATGATCGGGTAGTGGTCGCTGTTGTAGCCATTGCACATAGGCGGGTAGTACAGATCG
>JAADVD010000318.1:0-34005 GCA_023334535.1 Pythium vanterpoolii
GCATTCAGAGTGCAACTCGACTCGACGACCACACCGATTTCTGTGATCATCCAGTTGACGAGCGAGAATTAAACGAGCGATCGCGAAAAACGTTGCTGGCCAGCGCCTACTGCATGTCGTACATATGTGAGTATTCAAGTCAAGTGTCGAGTACCCTCCAAGCAACTTCCAGAATAATCGAGAGCGCGTATCTTCTTTATTAACAAAATAAAAAAACTATCTGTGTAAATGCAACGTGTGCTCCCGTACCATTACGATGTCTGTGATCTTCAAGTTGGCACCAAGACTCGGCATCGGCTGGATCCGTCGAAGCAGGTGGAATGACCAAACAAATAGATGGCCCAGTACTGGGCTGCTCAAGCAATGCCACTCGGGGACGCACTCGTCGTTTCTAACTCCTTGGTGGATCACGCTGGCAATCCACTTGCCCACGGTCCACGTGCTGTCAACGATACTTTCCATTTCATTAGATCCAGCAAAGACAGTATTACTAGTCAAGTCATGGCGAAACCTATGCATACTGTATTCAACACGCAGATGCTAATAACTCGTCTTGTGCTCAGTGTGTTCACCCACAACCATCTTGATACGGTAAATGTCGCCGCCTTGGTTCCGCACATACTTTTCTCGATCCGTCGGCACTGGAAACGGGTTCTCATCAAGTGGCTCGAGCTCATAAAGTTTCGAGGCGTCAAAGACCTCGACCATGTACGCAAACAGCTCGGCGACGTCGGTCTGCACGTAGACGGGCGTGCCGGGTACGAGCAGCGCCGCGAGCTCGACGACAAACGCGTGCGTGACGAGCCGCCGCTTGATGTGGCGTTTCTTCATCCACGGGTCGGGGTGGAAAATCGAGACGCTGGTCACCGCGGCCGATGCCGGCAACGACGTCAGCAGTTGGCGCAGATGGACGTTCATGTTGGCATGGACAAACGCAATGTTTTGCGCGCCGCGCCTCGAGGCGTCGGCATTTGCTTCTTCCAAAACGCTCTGGCGAATCTCGACGCCAAGAAAATTGCGCGCATCGACAAATCGGGCGGCTACGGCATTCAAGTATTTGCCACGCGCACACCTTTAAATCCATCAAAATTCATAGAATTAGACTCGCTTTCGGGCAAACAACACTGCGAGGCGACGAACCCAATGTCCAGGTGAATTGGCAGCTCCGGTCGAACATAGATCTGCGTCCAGTCGGGCACTACGATCGGTTCACGGTACTGGCGCGCGAGCGGATTCACGTGCTGACGCACGCGCTTGGCGACCACGGGCTTTACTGTAGTCGCAGTAGGTGAAGGCGATGACAGAAGGCATAGCGAGCGAGTGTACGAGGCGCTGGCACCAAGCCGTCGCCGCGCCAGTGTCGCAAGCAGCATAATCAAGAGACGTACTCCAATGACGCATCTCGCATCCCTTGGCCAGTCGAGGAGCTCACTTTTCCCCGAATAGTAGCCCGTATGCTAATCCAGCTGCCGTGCTGACCGATTCTCTCCTATTGGTTGGCAGAAATTAATGTCCAGTACTGATTTGATTGGTTAAAATTACAGAGTTCCGCCACATCCGTTCACACAACGCCACGCGTGGCACGAATATGTCAGTCACCTCCAACACCAGGACTCAGTTTACTTCTGTCGAGTCAGCAAGAGGAAGCGCGAGACGATGCTCCTAGTGACGGCACTGGCCGCCATGGACGAAAATGCGAGCGGCCTCGTGCGCGAGATCTACGGTCGCGAGACGCTCTCGCGACTCGACTTTGGTCTTGGACCCCAGCCGTCGAGCGAGTGGACGCAATCGCTCCACAATGGCTTTGAGATCTGGTGGCTCGCCGGCATGCCGCTTGCGCTCGTTTTTCTGCTAACGCTCGTGAGCATGTCGGTCGTCGCTGGCATGAGCGGACTTGAGGACAAGAGTCGTACGCTGCGCGTGTCCGTGCCGCTGCCAGCGGGCGTCGGCCAGCTACTGGCGTTTACAAGCGCACGGCTCGCGCATTGGCTCGGCCGCGGCGTCGCGTTCGCAGCAACAACGACGAGCACATCAGCGAGCTGCGCAGGGTTGGCGGATCGCCTTGCTGGCGCAAGTGTACGATTGCTATTGATTTTCGTATGCAGTAACGCAAGCGAGCACTGACTGGTGTCTAAACTCCTATAGATTCCACGTCACATTGCTGTGATTATGGATGGCAACCGGCGCTACGGCAAGGCGACGTACGGCGCTGGCGTGCGCGGTCACTCGGACGGCAGCAAGACGCTCGTTGCGTTTACTGACTGGTGCATTGATGCGGGTGTCCAGGCCCTCACCGTCTTTGCGTTTTCCACGGGTATGTTGATAGTATTCATTTCCTTCGTATGCCCGTTATATTAATATTCTGTTTCGCTATATTAGAAAACTGGCAGCGCGAGCCGTCCGAAGTCGATGCGCTCATGGGGCTTTTCAAGCAGTTTATGGGCGAGATCGTGCCGGAGGCATTGAAGCGCAACATCCGCGTGCGCGTGCTCGTGTCGGACGGTCGCAAATTCCCACACGACGTTGCCATGGCCATAGAGGCGATTGAAAATGAGACCCGCCACTGCGATGGCTTTCTCCTCAACATCTGCGTGAGCTACGGCGCGCGCAACGAGATCACGTCGGCCTGTCGTCGCATCGCCACCAAAGTCGCGGACGGACGCGCCAAAGCGGACGACATCGACGAGGCGTTTGTCGCCCAGCACTTGCTCACAGCGTACGTCGACTTTCTAGCCTTTCTCTAAGTATTTGTATCGGTGGCTGAGGATTATTTTTTGGATCGATGCGTAGCGAATTGCCGGATCCAGACGTACTGGTGCGCACTTCAGGCGAGCAGCGTATTAGCAACTTTTTGCTGTTCCAGATCGCCTACGCCGAACTCATTTTCCTCGACAAAAACTGGCCTGAAATCACGCGGGACGACCTCGTGGACCTTATCATTCTCGAGTTCTCGCGCCGCAAACGTCGCTTTGGCAAGTAACTCGATTAGAGCCTGTGAGGAGGAATTGCTCTGTAGAGATATGTACCTACCTACTCAGAGGTGTAGCGATCGTGCGAAAGGAATGAACAAGATGTTCGCCTAGAGTGATTTCTGCCATGTTTCCTTTTCGTTTCGTTTCCCTCCAATTTTGATGTCCCTAATTGTACGTCAAAACAAGGATATTTCCTCTCAAACCAGGACAGATACCCCTGTATTAAGCACCAACTAGGTAATGTCCTGATTTCACGGCCTTGTTTCCCCCACTTTTCCCACATTACGAGAATGAAAATGGCGGGCACGCGGCACAAGGAAGAGACCGCAACGGCGACGGCCGCTGCCTCCATCGTCAAGGACGAGACGACCCCCACGACCGATGCATCCAACACTACCAACGGAGGCCCAAAGCCGGCGCTGGTCAAATCCAAATTCTGTCTCAACTGCCAAAAAGACCTCACGCGCAACATCCGCATCACGTGCGCCGAGTGCGTGTCGTCGACGACCGCCCTGCCGCTCATTGAGCTCTGTGTCGAGTGCTTTGGCGTCGGCATCGAATTGGGCGGCCACAAGAAAACCCATCGGTACACAGTCTCGGACTGCCTCGCGTTCCCCCTCGTGCGCGAGCGCGGCGCCGTCCCCTCCACACTCTCCCTCCCCTCTGCCGTCGCCATCCCCTCCGCTGTCGTCGGTGGTGGTGACCTCACGAACAAGAGCAGTGAAGCGATCACTACAGCGACTACCGTAATGAATACCGACGCCTCCATGGGGACGCCTGCCAAGGACAAGGACACCGCAGCAGCAGCAATGCTGACTCACGACTGGACCGCCGACGAAGAATTGCTACTACTCGAAGGCATTGAAATGTTCGGGCTCGGGAACTGGAAAGACATTGCCGAGCACATTGGCACTAAAAGCGAGAAAAAGTGCGAACTCCACTACCTCCACGCTTACCTTAACCGTCCGGATTTGCTGCCGCGGTTCATTGACGAGCTCGACGATCCAGATACGATGGAGAGAGAAGGAGAAGCAGACGACGCGACGGGCCAAATGAGTGCCGCGGCTTTGGAGGTTGCGACTGCGGCGAATGCCCACACCCACGGCCATGCAGACCGCCCGAGCGGCAGTGAATTGGCCGGCTACATGCCCCTGCGGGGCGACTTCGATGTCGAGTACGAGAACGAAGCCGAGCTCATTCTCGCCGACATGGAATTCCACGACGACGACCACGCGACCGAGCGCGAGCTCAAGCTCAAAGTCATTGAGATCTACAATGGCAAGCTCGACGAGCGCGAGCGGCGCAAGCGGTTTGTGATTGAGCGCGGCTTGCTCGACTATAAAAAGCACCAGCAGTCGGAACGCCGCCGACCTAAAGACGAGCGCGAGATCCTCGCGCAGATGCGGCCATTTGCGCGTTTCCAGTCGCCGCAAGAGCATGACGAGTTTGTCAATGGACTGATTACGGCGATGCGCTTGCGCAAGCAGATTCTGCTATTGCAAGAATACCGCAAGAACGGCGTGCGCACGCTCGCCGAAGCCGAGCTCTACGATGCCGAGAAAAAGAAACGTGAGACTGAACAAGCGCTTCAGAAACAGCGCGAGACCAATTCGTATTTGTACGACAGCGGTCGGCCGGCCTCGAGTGGACGCGACCGCGCAAGCCGCATGTCGAGTCGGGGTACAGAGGATGGCGCTGTTGTTGGTGGTGGTGGGGTAGGAGGAGACGACGCGAGTGCGAGAACCACGAGGGGAAGCAGCGCATCTACTACTACTTCGAACGCTAGCACATTTGATCTGGACGGGACGCCGGGTGCGCATTTGCTCACACCCAATGAGAAGGAGCTGTGTGTCAAGCTCAAGCTCTTGCCAAAAGTGAGGCGACGAATCTCGTGGAGGAGAGGTCTGTATATCATTAATAATGGTGGTGTATTTTGATGTAGCATTATCTGGTGATCAAGGACGCGCTCGTGCGCGAATGTTATCGGCTCGGGTACCTCACGGAGAAAACCGCCAAAGAGATCGTCAAGATCGGTACGTTGAGTGTTCTATTAATTGTGATTTTCAGGAGCTTAACGAATTGGTTCTCTTTCACTTCTGTAGATGTGAACAAAACGGGTCAGATTTATGACTTTTTCGTCGAGTGCGGATGGGTCCGCACCGAGGCCACCACCACGAAAAGTACGTACTTGGAGACTATTCCCACCACGCGTATCCCTACATTCTAACAGTTTCTTGTAGTCCCCATTCCAAGTAAAGCCAAGAACGAACTCCCAGCACCTACATCCGCGACGGCAGTAGGAAACTCTACGCCAGCGAAGCGGAAGGCCGACGAGATCACGCCTACGCCAACGCCAATGTCAACACTAGCGTCCTCAGAGACTGTGGTCGCACCCGTCATAGCGCCGACGCCGACCCAGTCGTCTTGAGGATCCTCGGTTTAGCAGCCACTAAGCAGTTTCTGAGAAGCATGCATCAAACATCGTGCTTTTTGTTCACGCATTCTGTGTCACGCAGATGTCGCGTGTGAGCAGCATCCTATATCACTCAATGGCTTCAACAAGCACGAACGTCTGTTTCCACCATGATGGATTTCTCATCGTGCAGAATCCATCAACTTGTGAATGTTGATACGAAACACTTGATGAATAACAGATCAATCCGATCCTAAGTGAATCTCATCAAAATAATTACGATTCCTCCACACAGCCCCATCTCTGTCAATTGACTGTACCTTCCGCTCATGATGCAAACAGTGTATCCCTCATTTCAACCTGTCTGAAAGATCACGATGGCTTCGTCATGCCACGTATGCGGGTACACACACACGCAAACAATCAATCTAAATCTAATGCGACCATACAAATTTCAAGTACTAATTCGTCATCTCTCAAATTTTATGGAGCTCCTTGAATCTGGGACTTATCTATGCAGTGGTGAGACTTTGAGATCGTGATGAACGCATCCCCCATCACAACTTTTTTTCACTTGTGGTAAGAAAGCACACACAAAAGAGACTCGCCACCAACCCCAACTAGCATGAGCATTCTCGACACGATCACGAAGCAGCGCCGCATCGACATTGCGGAGGCAAAGGCCGTGGTCTCGGAGGAGACCTTGCGCGCCAAGATCGCCGCCAACGAGCCGGCGCTCGATGTGATCGCGCGGCTCCACGCGCCGGCCGTATGTTCTTTCAGAATGTCCATTGTCAATGGGAAACTCACATGCGTTTTGTATGCACCTTACTAGCCCAGCGGCTGGTCGCAAATGGCATTGGCCGCCGAGTTCAAGCGCGCGAGCCCAAGCAAAGGCGATATTGCCGTGGACCTCGCCATCGAAGGTGCGTTTGATTCTTGGGTATACAATCAATCTTCAGCGAGTTGACTCTTTTTGGATTCCTAGACCAAGTACAGGGGTATGCGATGGCCGGCGCGAGTATGATCTCGGTCTTGACCGAGCCCAAGTGGTTCAAGGGATCGCTCGAAGACATGCAGGCCGCGCGCACGACTGTCGCGCACTTGGGTGACAAACGCCCCGCGATTCTGCGCAAAGACTTTGTGGTCGACACGTACCAGTTGCTCGAAGCACGTGCGTTTGGCGCCGACTGCGTGCTGTTGATTGTCGCGATCCTCACGCCCCAAGAGCTGCGCGAGCTGATCCAGGTAGGTCCCTTAGTAGTGGATCTACTCCTGGCGTTTTGACTCATGCTCTCTGGATTTCTTCGTTTCTTCTGGATACTTCTGGATCCGATATCCGGTACACTAGGCGACGCATGAACTCGGTATGACTCCGCTGGTCGAAGTCAACAACGTCGACGAGCTCCAGGTCGCCCTCGACGCCGACGCGCGGTACGAAAATAGTAGTATGTGTGGACGATATTACTATTCCTATCATGCTTACTCTGACTATGCCTAGACTGATTGGCGTCAACAACCGCGACTTGCGGACGTTCAAAGTGGACCTCAACACGACCGTCCGCATCGCCGACGAGATCCGTGCGCGTGGTGCGATCGTCGGTCGCGACGGTGTCTCGCTGCTCGCGCTCAGCGGCATCCACGCGCGCGCCGATGTCGCCAAGTTTGAAGCGTGCGGCGCGACCGGCATCCTCGTAGGCGAGTCGCTCATGAAATGCACCGACGTGACAGCCATGGTCTTCAAGCTCATGGCGCGTCCGCGGCGCGCAAGCGAGAGCGGCAGCAGCAGCCACACGTTCCCCCAACCGCTCGCCAAGATTTGCGGCGTCACCTCGGTCGAGTATGCCCAAGCCGCGTTGCGTGGCGGTGCGAATCTGATTGGCCTGATCCTTGTCAACGGCTCGCCGCGCAGTCTGTCGATCGCCCAGGCCAAAGAGATTGCTAGTGCCGTGCGGGCCTATGGCGAACGTACGGGGCCGGTGCTTCCCGAGGCGTTGGCGGCCAACGGCGTCGAGCCGTCGCTCTCGACAGTCGAGTGGTACCAGCGCAATGCCGTGGCTTTGCGCGACGCGACCGTGCGGACGCCGCTGGTCGTCGGCGTGTTTGCCGACCAGTCGGCCGCCGAGATCAATGCCATGGCGGCCGAGATTGGACTGGACATTGTCCAGCTCCACGGCAACGAAGGCTTTGATATCTGTGGCGACATCTCGCTCCCGACGGTGCGCGTGTACCACTTGCCCGACCACATGAACTCGGACACGGTCGATGCCGAAGCCATTTTGCAGAACCTCAAGACTGGCCTGGCCAACTTTTTGCTGTTGGACACGAGTGTCAAGGGCCAGCAAGGCGGGACGGGCGTGGCGTTTGACTGGAAGATCGCGGCGCTCTTCAACCAGGCGCGTTTGCCGTGTCTCATGGCTGGCGGTCTCACGCCCGAGAACGTTGGGAAGGCCATTGCGATGGCCCGTCCACTGGGGGTCGATGTGAGCAGCGGCGTCGAAGTCAAAGGCGCGGTCGGGGTCAAGGACTTGGACAAAGTCGCGTCGTTTTTGAAGACAGTGCACGACCATCTCGCGATTGCGACGATCAAGATTGATGAGGATGTGGCCAAGTAGATTGAATACCAAGAAGAGAGGAGATTAGGTAGGCGTCCAACAACTTCGGTTAAGTTCTGGCTCACGGAGACTTGAAATTTTATGGAGATTCATGGCAGTGTGTTTGGGGAGAGCGCTCTGCAATACTACAAGTACACAACAGTAGGCGACCAGCTCCAAGTCCCATTCCCACTCGTATTGACACAAGAAAATGTTGAGCGTATAAGGAAGGAAGTGGTGCTGCTGTGAATTTTAAATCTCAGAACCTCCTCTGCATGTATGGAACAGAATGTACGTTGGTAAGAAGCAGCCACATAGTATTAGATTATACAGTTTATATTAGTTGACATTAGCATCTACTTTCTTCAATTAGGTTCGGATGAATTCATTGACAATCAATAATAGGAGGTAGTGAAAAGTGGTCCAGTGCTTAGATTCCCATTGTTGCTGGAAAATGCCTCCAACACGCACAACGGTCTGAACGGCAAGTCCCGGGTGGTCCAGAGTGGACTTTCGAACGTGTCCACAACTGGCGATAGAGTCCTCCCTGTGGACCGTCAATGACGCACGTGCTTGTAGCGCGCGGGTCTTTGTTCTTCTATCCGTTTGACAAGCGCATCGCCTTTGTAGACCTTGAACCTTTCGATTTCTACTGGCTACAAACACAACCCCCAGCGTCTGCGTTTACTGAGCATGTGGCTGGGGGAACTAACAAACAATCGAGCAAATATAGCGACTACTACTGCATTGCATAGAGCGGCAGCGGCTGAGGCCGCAGAATTCGGTGGGTAGGTATACTAGCACAGTAGCGGAGACGCAACCGAGGGTACCGGCTGGTGTCGTCCTCAGCGGCTAACTGCTATGAAGAGATCTGTGTTTCACAGTGCGTATTGGTCACTACAATCGAGTGCCCTCACATGGACGGGGACGAGTATCTCGCTGGTGACGCATCAAGTCCAGTTGGGAGTTGGCAGAGCCTTGCTGTCTACAGTAAGCAACTGGTGCTAATGGGATGGCAGTGCGTCCTCTGCCGTACACAGCATGGGTTTTGCACATGCGTGGATACACTTTCTACTGATGCGTCAGCCTTATGACGTGGACTCGCCCTGCTCTGAATATCAGAGGGACAGTAAATAGAATATCAACTCTCTGTGGTAATGTATTCTGTCTGAAACCACGACGACGGCGCCGGTCCAGTCTGGACTGAGCACCGCATGGTCATCTTCTCAGTTCCGTACACAACCCAATTTGGTGCATCGGCCACAGCGTCTTCCGTGGCCACTCAACCAACGCACTTCCCCTCACGTCAGCGACTTAGCGTGGACCAGCGAGATTCTCTCTCATTTCCAAACTAGCCGCCTTACAGTGACTCGTATCCTCACCTCACACGCTCCACTCAATCAACTCTCACCTCTCACTCTCTTCTCGTCGAGTCACCTCCCTCCGCTGCTGCATCCTCCTCTCCTCTCTCCATGTACCGCAGCAATCAGAGTCCGCTCCCCAATCACGAGGTCCATGGCTTCTACCCCGACAAGCTCTCACGGGCTACGACGACGGAGCCACGGCGGAAAATGACAACTACGAGTGTCCTCGAGATGCCACCGCCGGGCGACAGCAACAACAACAACAACAGCGCCGCGACCGATGGCCTCGCGGTCAAAGACATGATCGTCAGCGGCTTTGACCAGAGCGCCAGCATGTCGGTGTGGAAAGTGTGCGTCGCGGCCGCCCTCGGCATTGGGCTCGGCATTGCCTTCACCCACATCCAAATCAGTGCTGACGCCGCCAAGTGGGTCGCGTTTCCCGGCGAGCTCTTTATCGCGGCCCTCAACTGCTTGATCGTGCCATTGGTGTTTTGCAGTGTCGTCGTGTGCATTGGGGAACTGATGGAGGCTGGCAAGGCCGCGTCCGTGGGCGGCCGCACGGTCGTGTACTTTGTCTTGTGCTCGATCACAGCGTCAACTGTTGGCGTCCTCACGGGCTATGCCTTTTCGTCCTCGTTTCTCCAGCAGCACAAATCTGCGGCCGCAAAACGTCCGCTTCAGCTGCGCATGATGTGCAACAGCGGCGCGTTTCTCGCCATGGAAGCGAGCGGTCTCGTGAGCTGTACCTCCAGCCCCACCGTGACTCCCAATAACCAGTCGCTGTTTACACTCAACGATACGACATCGTTCTTCTCGGTCCAGGCCACAGGGTACGCGACGTTGAGTGTCACCGACCAGGTCTTTGGCATCTTGATGAACCTCGTGCCCGACAACATCGTGAACGCGTTTGCGACGTCGTCGACGCTCAGCGTCATTACGTTTGCCGTGTGCTTCGGCATTGCGCTGGCCAAGTCCGTGGACAGAAGCCGGGAGGGGGAAAATTATCCTCTTCTTCTCATCAGCCACATGAATGTGATCTGCCGCATGTTGACGAACAAAGTCGTGAGCGTGATTCCCGTGGCGATCATCTCGATGATTGCCGGGTCCATGGCCAAGTCGTCGAGCTCGGCCGAAGTATTCAAGAGCGTCGGGTTTCTCATCGTCGCCTTGTTTGTGGGGCTGGTCACCCTCACCATTGGAATCTTGGGCACAGTCCTTTTTCTCACGACGCGTCGCAACATTTTCTCGTGGTTGCGGCATATTGTCCCGGCACAAGTCTTCATTTTCGGGTGCGCGTCGTCGATTGCAACCCTCCCTATCACATTGCGGTGTGTAGAGTCGTCCCGTGAAGTCTCGCCGGCCCTCGCGCGGTTTGTACTGCCGCTCGGGGCCACGAGCAACCTGAACGGCACGGCCGTCTACATGCCGTTGGCGTGTATCTTTATGGCCAGTGTCAGCGGCCACGGAGCCGCACTCACACCCATCACCTACGTCATGCTCGCGCTGGTCGGTGCAATCTCGTCGTTTGGCGTCGCGCCCGTGCCGTTCTCGGGCCTCGTGATGATGATCACGGTGTGGCGCACGGTCTTCGGCGTTGACTTGCCGCCCGAAGCGTTCTCGATCTTGGTCGGCACGGACTGGATCCTCAACCGCATGCGCGCGATTGTCAACATTACAAACGACACGATTCTCGTGCGGATCATTGCCCACCAGTGTGGCGAAGCGGTCGACGCTGCATTCGGTGATCAGACACAGACGCCGATGAGTGGGAGTAGTCATCCACCCGTGACGTCGACCACGGCGCCGACGCCTTATACCGCTCCCTTGTAAGAGATGTAATTACCGTATAGTACAGTATCAGTCACAAGCGTTATTGGATCTTGAAGCTTGCTTGTCGTCTCCCGGTCAGGCACCCGTACCGCTTGGTAGTCCGAGGAGGTTCCCGCTGCGTCCGATTGCAGCAGTCGCATTCGAGCTTTGTGCTCCCAAGCGCGTGCTATCCACTTACGCGTCAGACTGGATTCGGCATATCGCAAGCGCTCGTGTTAGAAGACAATGTGGCGTGCTGGTGCGGGGGCATGAAAAACGAAGGTTGGCTGAGAAGGAGGAGCGACAATCGGCGTCTGCTCTTCGTGTCGGGAAGAATGTGCTGTGCTGATCCGAAGCTGGTACCGAACTGTCAGCGGGCCCTGGACGTTCACCTTTGATCAGTGTGGAGCGGCTTCGCTCAGCACGCAAGGTATGGCCGTGGACAAATCAATTCGGGGGATGAGAGATGGTTGGCATCCTACAACGGTGACTTGGTCCGTGATGCGTACAATCCACACCAATGTTGGCTGCCGCAGCCACTGCGTCCACGATCCGTTCGGGAGAGGAGCAACCGGCGCATGGCAAAGCGTGTGGTAAGTTTGCTCAGCATATTGCTGAGCGGATCGGATCGGGTGGCCGGTTTGTTTAGGCGGCAGGTGGAAAGCCTGTGCCGGTACATATCCGCAAGTCACGCGTCGCTTCGTGTTGGTCACTGTCGTGACCAGTCGTGGTGGCGCACTTCAACGACTGTCACTGAACTGAACACTATGTATCATACCGTTGGGATGGAAGCCAGCATCCAGCATTGCCCGCTCAGCCCGCGAATACGCCACGTCGATTCCAGGTGGTGTGTTTTTTGACTGAGGCAAAGACTGGGGAGAATGACCTCTACGATCTTCCAGTCCTGCCACAGCTACCACTTCAGGAGTTGTAAGTTTGTCATGTGCATTCCGAAAGCCAATCTCTATTCTGCATCAGTATTCCAAAACCGGTTGGTTCCCACGCCAGCAGATGCGCCACAGGAAACCTTGGCGCGTGATAGATTTCCAGGAGATTCCCATCACAGAAGGAAGAAAGTAGAAAACGCGTCTGAGCATCACACGCTTGTATAATGTTTTGTAGGTATCATGTGTCAAACTATTTTGACTTTGATCTACTATCGTTGAATTTTAAACTTAATCGAATATAAGCGGTAATAGAAAGTAATGCAATGCCTGCACATCCTCTAAACTGAATGGAAGTTCTGCTGTGTACACTTGAACAGTGGTCACTCGGTTTCAAGATCATGCAAATCTCAGGAAGACCCAGCGCTACAAATGACGACAGCGGACTCAGCTGGGAAACGGCTCCCACCAAAAGATTTGCAGAAGCCGATTGTAACCGGTAATAACAGGCATTCATGCACGTGGTTTTACTATTACGCCAATTAAAGTTCTTTGTACTAGGTTTTAACCATCGCAACCAACAGCTTTTCTACCAGATGAACTGGCGATGCACGTGAATTCGCCCTCTGGCTTCAGGGTCTTGTTTTCTTTTTTCTGACCTTGTCGGTTCATATCTGAATCTGATCCGAGCCATTTCCTATTTGTCATGATCTGAGTCGCGTCTAGGTCTCACGGTCTCACCACACGGGCAATGTGCACTGGACGCGCGACAGGCGATCACGAGCTTTTCTTGGTTGGTTTCGGTTGGCACAATGGCAGCTGGGTGTCCGATTGCACATGGACTTTGTATGGCGTGGTAGAGAGTCCAGCCGTCTGGGCGGTCAGCCGACCAGGCGCATCTCCGTCTGCTTTTAGACACGCTTGGCCCCAGCGTGTCGTCGGCTCGTGCGTGGTACTGAACAGTAGCAATTCCCCGTGGCAGTTCTCGTCCTCCTCCTTCCGCCTCGCTCTCTCGGTCACTGTCTCGCCCCACCTGAGTGTTTTCGCGTCGAGCCATTCTCAGACAAGCCGCCTCGCCCTCGTACGGTGGACAGTGGGCGACCCGACCCACTCTGCGTCTATCTCTCTACCGTCTCCGCGCCATTACCCACGAATTGAGACCCTCGTGAGCTCACCATGTACGCCGGCAGCCTCAGCATGAGTCCGCTCTCGAATAGCGACGCGCACAGCATCTATCCGCGTAAGGTGCGCGCCAACACAAACACGACCGTGAAAGACCCGCACACGCACCTCCACACACCCATGGACGACACCGCGTTGCCTGATGGCCTCGCCGTGCGCGACATGATTATCAACGGCTACGACCAGGCGTCGCAGTCGCCCATCTGGCAAGTGCTCACGGCCGCCGGCATTGGCATTGGCTTTGGGCTGCTGTGCACGCACCTCAAGGTCAGTGCCGACGTCGCCAAGTGGGTCGCGTTTCCTGGGGACCTGTTTATCGCCGCACTCAACTGCTTGATCGTACCCATGGTGTTTTGCGGTGTCGTCGTGTGCATTGGGGAGTTGGTCGAAGCCGGCAAAGCCGCGTCCATCGGCGGTCGCATGATCACGTACTTTGCCATGTGCTCGATCACGGCGTCGTCCACGGGCGTGCTCATGGGCTTTTTATTTTCGTCGGCGTTCAACATCAAGGCCCACTCCACGGTCGCCGACCGCACGCCCGTGCTCAACATGCTCTGCAGCAGCGGCGCGTTCCTCACCATGGAAGAGAGCGGCCTCGTGAGCTGCGCGGCCAACGCCACGGCCAGTATGGCGCGGTTCACGCTCAACGACACGACCTCGTTCTTCACGGTCCAGTCCACGGGCTACGCCAACTTGAGCGTCACAGACCAGATTTTCTCGATCTTGCGAAACCTCGTACCCGACAACATTGTGAACGCGTTCGCGACCGCCACGACGCTCAGTGTGATTACGTTCGGCGTTTGCTTTGGCATTGCGCTGGCCAAGAGCGTCGACAAATCCCGCGAAGGTGATAATTATCCACTGCTCCTTATCAGCCACATGAACGTCATCTGCCGCATGCTCGTGGCCAAGGTCGTGAGCGTGATTCCGTACGCGATCGTGTCGATGATTGCCGGCTCGCTCGCCAAGTCGTCGACATCGTCGGCGGTATTTGAGAGCGTCGGTTTTCTCATTGTCGCTTTGCTCATTGGGCTCTTGACCTTGACCATTGGAGTCTTGGGCACGGCGCTCTTCATTACGACACGTCGCAACATCTTTTCGTGGTTGCGCCACATTGTGCCGGCGCAGATTTTCATCTTTGGGTGTGCTTCGTCGATCGCGACTTTGCCCATCACGCTACGATGCGTCGAGTCGTCGCGTGAAGTGTCGCCCGCCTTGACGCGGTTTGTGATTCCGCTCGGGGCCACCAGTAACTTGAACGGCGCGGCCGTGTACATTCCGCTGTCGTGCATCTACATGGCCAGCGTCAGCGGCAACGAAGCGTCGCTCACGCCGCTCACGTACATTATGTTGGCGCTCGTCGGCGCGATCTCGTCGTTTGGCATTGCTCCCGTGCCCCATGCGGGCTTGGTCATGACCATCACGGTCTGGCGCACTGTCTTTGGCTTGGACTTGCCGCCCCAGGCGTTCTCAATTTTGGTAGGCGCGGACTGGATCTTGGATCGCATGCGGTCGATTGTCAACATCACCAACGACACGATCTTGTGCCGGATCATCGCTCACCAGTGTGACGAGACCGTCGAGGCCCAGCTCAACCAAGGCAACCTGAACAACAACACCCACCTCGCGGCCACACCCCGGCCCTCGGCTACGTAGTTGGACAGAGAGGGAGACATAAACACAATACATTTTTAGGATAACGACACAAAGAAATCCATGAATGAATGTACCAAACACCTCCATGAGCCTTACGCCACACAACCCTGACATTCTGGTTGTCCGTCACAACGTTGAGCTTATGTCACCCACGAGAAACACACCAGCACCGTAACCAGGGCACGAGGTCTCATAGATTCACTCACAAAGTCTCCTCTCGTCGATCTTTGCACGGCTCACTGTCAATCCACCTGAACAGCTCGCAGCTCGCTGCTCGTAGTCATGGAGCAAGAGACACCTCAGACCTCGGCATGTGAATACGATACGACTGTACCCAACCGAGACACACAAACAACATATTACTACGTCTAGTTGTATGTTATCTTGTACGACCCACACACAAAGGCACACAGCAATGAACCAGCCCCTCCATGAACTCCCCCGCATGCATAATATGCATTTGATCGCCACGGTCTCAGATGCATTTATCTTCTAACGTCACCCTTCTTACAAACTAGTACTACTCGTATACGACAGCAAATATTAATACCGATCCAATGAACAACGATCTAGAGATCAAAAGTGGTGGGTCGGGGTACGGAGAAACTCGTCGTCGCCTGGAAATTCTATCGTCACCTCGTCCTTGTGGTGGTGCTGCCGGCCGTCGCGGCAGTGCTCGGCCACAATCCGTGCCAGCACGGCGTGGCATGTGACGTTCACGAGCGTCCGCACGCGCTGGAAGAGCCAATCGGCGACCACAAGCGTTGCGAGCTTTTCGCTCGGTTCGGTGTGAAACACGGCCCGCCAGATTGTGAGGACCATGACCATTTCGGCACTCTCGACGGTCTTGGCGCCGTAGCCAGCGACGGCACTGAGGAACCAGAGGTGCGTGTACGTGGCGGCCGTGAGCTGGTGCTCGAGGCCACTGATTTTCGCGAGAAACACCACCGCCACGGGCGTATAGAGACTCATGCCCGTAAGGTTACAGGTCGCCCCCAGTGCCACGACAATCCGGTTCAGTGAGCGTGGGACCTCACCCGTCGCATCCACGCAGCGGATCGTCATAGGCAGCGTCGCGATGGTCGAACCAGCGCCCAATGCAAACGCCTGGGCCGCCAGCAAATGCTTGAAATAACGTAGTACATTACACTTGGTCGTCAACCACAACACCGCCCCCATACCGACAATGAGAAAAACGGCCGCGGCCGTGACCAGTGCGAGCGTCAACGCCACGACGTCGTGGACGTGGACAGTTGTCATCGAATCGTTGGTGGCGATCGCACTGGCGACGATCGAGACTACGGCCAGTGGCAGAAATTTGAGGAGCACATTGAGGAGCATGCGGAGGAGGACCTCGGTTTGGGTGAGCAGCAGCAGCACATAATTCGGGACGCCATGGCGCGAGTCATGGCCATAGACCGACGCGATCGCAAAGAAAAACGCCGTGAACACTACCGACACGTAAGTGTTGTCGACAAAGCCTGCGAGTACATTGGCGGGAACCATGTTCGAGAGGATGCCGACGATTTGGTCAGTCATGGAGACCGAGGCAAACGCAGTTTTCGCGCGGCGGGTGAAGAACGTAGTAGTCTGCTGAACCGTAAACAGAGCGTGGCGGTCGGTCGCGTTGGAAGTTCCGCAAAAGACAGTGCCGTCCGCAGCGTCGGTCGTAAGCCACTGGCCACTCTCACACTTGAACGCCAGTTGCGGAAGGGTCGTGAGCACTGGCACGAGGGTGGTCGTTGCAAACGTCGACTGAAAGAGCCATGCGACGACCGTCCCGACGGCCGCAGCAAGCAATGCTGTGAGCGAGAACCACAGTGCCGACATGACGGCGATGGTCCGCACGGTCACGTTCCCCACAGCCTCGGCGACCGCGACCACGACTTTGCAGAACGCCGCGGGCACGACGACGCACAGCAGACCATCGAGGTAGAGCTGCCCAGGGAATCCGATCCAGGCCACGACCGCAGTCGGGGCATTTACTTGCGAGAGCACGGCGCCGAGCCCAACGCCGAGGGCGAGACCGCCAAGAGTAAGCAGAGTAGCCGCCGGTAGTGGTGCGTACTCGGCGCGGGCAAACATACTGTGGAGCTCGAGCTGAAGCGCCTCGTGGGCAAACGGATTTGGGAGTGAGAGTGGCCGGTGCCCCGACTGGGCATTCCGATCTCCTTCGGGGACGGTGTGGGTTTCGCAAAAGGTGACTTGCTTCGTTTGCGTCGTATTGATCGGCGCTTGCTCGAAGTGCTGTAGCGACGCCACGTCCGAGCCCGTGCCGTACCGACTCAGCGAGAGCGACTCGTTTTCAGAGACTGACGACATCGAGAGTGTGCCCATGAGCAAAAACAAAAGTGCCTGTAGACTAGAAGGCGGCTCTGGTTTCGCACTGCTTCCGTGCAGGATCGACGATCCCGAACGGTACGACAGCACAGCCAGTGTTCAGTTCAGGTGGCGAAGTGTAGCATCTCATTAAAGGCCGCGTGATGAGATGCCCTACTGTATTGTGCGTGCCTGCTCTCACCCATTCGACGAGAATATTAATAAACCTAAACGGCCTTGACAGGGGGATGTTGATGCAGTGCGAATGGGTGAGTATGCGCCATGGTCTGTGTTAGGAACGTGATATTTATAATTACCTATCGAATATGATCATTTGTAAATTCAAGCTGTATGGTTATGTGGTACGATGTTGGTTCTGATAAACATTGTCCTCCATAAATGAGTGTAAGTTAGTTTGCTCCGAGGCAGTTGGAACTTCAACGGAGACCCACCGTGCATCAATCCTCTAGGTTCAGTCCAGCTTTGCGACTGCATCCAAAGCTTCCAGGAAAAAAGCGCCCCTCTCCCACCTAGGAACAGAGAATTCTGCGTGCTATGATCGTAAACAGCGACGACTCGCATCAGCGCAGCAAACGTATGATACACTACTGCCCTTCAATGACGATACGAATCGTATCGTCATTGAAGGGCGAACTGTCGTGGACTGAAGTGGTGGCATTTAAATGTTCCCACACTTCTTACAACACCAAGTCACTATTTGTAGATGATACTCACGCGGCATTTATTTCCATTCGTTCTTTCTGCCCTTGTGTACACGTAGCCGTGGAGGACCATTCTCATAATGAAGAGGACAGCGGATTGTGAGATTACAGCCCAAGGTAATCACACGGTGCAAAGCATTGTGGATGCACCAGTCAGATTACTTCGAGATTCAGTCTAAACCTTTCACAGGACGACGTAAGTTTAAGTGTGGACAAAGAGCTCGCCACTGGGCCTTAATCACTGCACGCCGGGAGCACCGCCGGCAGGAAAGGTGTACACTGTGACGTGGATGTGTAAAATCCACGGCCCTCTCATATACAGTATACCACAGTTGTCGTGGCGTGGGCATTGCGGTCCACTGCTTGCCAGGCGACAACCAGGATTGCTGGTCGTCTACATCACGGCACAAGCAACGGTGCCTCCACACGATGCCCTTTCACGACACGGAAATTTTCATCCGCACAGTACGCTGAAGATGACCACCGGTGTAGGGATCCACTTCACAGTACAGTGAAAAGGTAACCAATCCTGTGGACTACAGTATTGGCTGCCTATATTTTCTGACCACTGTTTCTGTCCGGGAGATTAGTGTAGCCATCTCCAATTCCTTCTGTTTTCTTGCCTCACATCTTTTCTAGTTTGTGACTTCTTACGGCTGCATGGCCATCGACGCGGCATCGCTCTCGTCGTCCTCATTGGCTTCCTTCTCGTCTTCTTCGTTCTCTTGATCCTGGGCAAACATTTGCTCCCATGTGCTAAAGTCGAATGTGCCGAATCGCACCGCTACGGTCGCCTCGTGTGTTTCACTCGCGAGTGCGTCGGGCAGCAGTCGCAGCGCTGCTGTCGTGTCCGTGTGGATACCGTTTTGAGCCAACCACTCAGTCGGCACGTTCTACTGAAATACACAACCTGTGTTCGATTAATTCTCCCACCGACGCTGAGAGGTACAAATACAGTCTTTTAGTATTCCATACAAGTTCCTGAACGAGCGACCATATCTTAATAGCTAAATAGGCGACCATGTGCACACACACATTGGCAAGAACGCGTGAAATTTGTATGCTTTTCACGCCCCTGCCCTGCTTCACCACACGCTTGCTTCAAGTCCTACGAAACCGCGAATCCCGTGATATGTGATGTCACTAGATTGTGTCTTCGTGTCACAATTCGTCGCAATGACACAAAATGTGGGTGGACTTGATGATTTGTGCTAGAATGTTTGTAGGCCTCCGCTCCATCGACCGAATAACCCTCAATAAAATGCTCCATCACGGCGTGCTTCGACAACTGCACGCGTCGTCGCGCGTCCGCCTCCGGCTCCGGCTTCCCTTTCCATGGCAGCCGATCACCACCACTAATAAGACAGCAACAGCGCGGTCTCAGTCCGCCATGTCTAAGCAGCGGTATGCGTCCTTAACTGCCGACGGTCTCCCTTCGAAAGAGTCGGCAATGATGGTGGCGTTCGCCGACGGCGCCTGTCGCGGCAACCCTGGCCACGGCGCGTGTGGCGCACTCATCCTCGACCGTGCAACGCAGACGGTTGTGGCGTCGCGCGCACAGTACCTCAGCGACCACGAGACCAACAACACGGCCGAGTACCACGGCCTCTTGCTCGCGCTGGAGCTCGCCGCCGAACGAGGCATTTTAGAACTTAAGGTGTGTATGGACTCGGAGCTCGTGGTAAAGCAAATGCTCGGCCAGTACCGCGTCAAAGCACCGCATCTCCGCGTGCTGTTCCAGTCCAGTCAAGACCGCTGTCGGTCGTTCCAGCGGGTGGAGTTTACCCATGTCCCTCGTGCCCAAAATGCGCTGGCCGACCGTCTCGCCAACGAAGCACTCGATCAAGAAGCCGCTACTAGTGAGCTCGATCGGAAGCAGAATGCGGAGGCAGAAAGCACGTAATAATAGAAATCATCTAGGGATTTGAGAATTATCCGTTGCCATGTCCAACGACGACCGAGTAGACCCATCCATCTATCTGTGAATCTGCAATCGCGTGGAACGACTGAGAAACGGTCTTTCTACTGTACCATCAAGAACTCGCTGATGCGACGGCTTCGGGTTCGTAGACCCAGCCGACGGTGCGCAGCACGCCCGACACAATCTCGGTATTGCCGTGTGTGACGCGGACTTTGGTGATCGCCTTGTCCGTTGGCTTGACGCCGTCGCTCATGGACGACTCGCACTGAACGCGACTCTGTATCGGTACTGTCGCTGCGTCGTCGCTCAAGACCATCGAGCACAGAATCGGCAGCGTCGGCACGCGCTTCTGGTCGTGCAGCACGGCGGCCATGCGGCCGACCAACCACATAAGCGGCGTCCGCTTGGTCGCCGAGCCATCGAGATTCGTCACGCTTACGTCTTCTAGTTCGTCCAAATTGCGTGGCGTACAGGCAAACTCCACCGTCTTCACGTGCGTAAACTCGCGGCCTTCGACAACCGAGGCATCGAGCTGGGCGGCCGAGACCGAGAGCGGCGTGAGCAGTGTCTGCTGCTTGAATGGTACCGAGAAACACGTCGTCGACTGCCACACTGTGCCCTCGTTATCAAACAGATCGGTCTGCACAAGAAACTCAATCTCCGTCTCAAGGAAGCGCTTCTCGGTCAAGACCATCAAACACTAGCCCACACAAGATTAATACTCCCATTCCCATAGTCAGATAGATGGATACGAAAACACGTACGTGGAGACCGTCAATCTCGCCGTCGGTCCCGGGCGTATCACCCACAGGCTCTGCCTCGGGCGTCTTGTCGCGAAAGCGCATGTCCAACGGACGCAACTGACAGATCGTAATGGCCTTGGTCTTAATGCCTGTTAACGCCGCGGGGAAATTCGAGTTGCCCAGCAATTGCACAAACAGTCCACTGGCCGCAACCTGTGGAAAGATAAACGGAATGGTCTCGAGCTGGAGCTCCTGGAACCCGAGCGATGTCGTGAGCTTGGCAAAGTCGGTTGAGAGGAGCGCAAAAGGGCTCTGCAGTGTGATGCGCGGACACGGCGCGCGCAGAATAGTAGAGCGCCACCCGCTGCGCGTCATCGCCGACAAATAGCAGCGCCAGCGGAATTCTTTCGTGCCCAGATCGCTCGGTGCAGGCAGTGCCGCGTAGCTGTGAAAGATGTGGCATGAACATCGAGAATGTCCAAGTCACAAAAAAGACGTGAGGAGAGAGCGTACCTGGCGGTCATATCATGCTCCCAGGTGATGAGTACATAGAGGAATGGGATCGCGACGGTCACGGCGATGAGCGCGACCAGCATCCACACCGGCAGCTCCATGAGAAGAGACACAGGAAGTGATAGATTGAGGCAGGTTGGAGGATCTTGTCGTTTGGTGTATCAACGGGAGAGGGTGATGTCCATGCAGAACACCTCTACTACCTACTATTTTACGAACACAGGTCCTACTGTACATTCATCCATCCCAAAATAAGATAATTTGCGTCCCAAATGCGAAATTGGGGACCATTACTGCCCACGCCCCAGCTGGTGAGCTCCTGGAAAGACGGGCCACATTGCAAGTGACGCTTGTGGTCAGTAGCTCTATGATGGTTCAACGAATGCAAGGGCACCCAGGTTCGTCCGACCGCCCTTATTTTGGGTTGACTGACTCTCTATCCGAATCGTCAACCGTCAAGAATCAAGAATCCATCGTATTCCTGGGAGCCGCTCGCCATCTCTCACGTTCTTGTTTCTCGTATCGTGCTTGCCACGAGGAGTCCAGCTGCCGAGACCGAGACCCTGGTTCGAAAGAAGAGACTCGGTTGGTCGTTCGCATTCTATATCGCCACTGCGTATCGCTCGCTACCTTGTATATATATATTTCTCCGCGCGCCTCGCGATGCCGGTGGCGCCTCCGCGGTTCACGCTGTCGCCGTTCGACGAGGGCGACGACGACAGACACCACTACCACCACCAACAGAACTATAACCAGCACCCGCGTGCCACCAACCACAAGCGGCCGACGCCGACAAATTTCCAACTGTCCCGGAGAAGCAGCCGCGGCCTCAGCCATGCTGGCCCCCTCGGCGGCGGCGTCGGCGTCGACGGTAACGCCGATCCCGTGCACAGCTCGCGCCGTGCGCTCGGCGACGCGAAATTACCGGCCAGCGATCTCCACAATGTTAACCAGCTCTTCGCGTTTCTCGCGGCACTCGTCGGCGTATTGGTCGCGGTCGCGCTGGTCCAGAGCGGCGTCAACAGTGCCCTCATTGCCAAGCTCGTGCAGCTCCCAGGGGATCTCTACCTCCGTGCGTTGCTGTGCGTCATCGTCCCGACCATTTTCCTCAACTCGATCCTCGCGAGCATGCACTTTTGGACGCTCAACAAAGCCAAGGCTCTCTTCTACAAACTGCTGGCGTACTTTTTTGTGACCACGCTGTACGCCGCCGTGCTCGGCATGCTCGTGGGCGTTTGCGCCGCACCGCTCTTTAGTGTTCAGCGATTCGCCTCTAGTGCGACCACCGGCACTGCGGTCACTGCTGGCAAAGCGGCCATCGCGGTGCGGTGTCCCGCTGGCCGCAATGCCTCGGTCGTGTTCCGCGACAATGCTCTGCGGTGCGAAGACGCCACGACGACAAACGCCACAACATTTCTCCTACAGGACCTTTCGGCGACGTTCCAGCTGCGGACCGATCCGCGCACGGTGCTGTCGCTCGGAACTGCCCTGGCGACGCTCCTCGAGAGTTTCTTTCCTGGTAACGCAGCCCAGTCGTTTCTTCAGGGCGACGTCCTGAGCGTCATTCTCATTGGCGCCGCGCTCGGTATTGCGCTCATCCACAAGTCGACCGTGCGGACGCGCGAACACACCCCGGGCTTTCGCACGCCGTTTGAGCACGGCGGGAACGGCACGAGCATTGCGCCTCCAGGTGATGCGGGGCAGCTCTTTCTCCTCATCATGCAGTGCGAAGTCATGCTGAGCGTGGTCCTAAGGGTCCTCCTCAAAGCCCTGCCATTTGCGTTCGTGCCGATCGTCGCGGGCGGCATTCTCGCGGCGCATGCCGGTGAGACCCCACCCACTCAATTACCGTCGATCCAGGACCTCGTGACGCTGTTTGCTGTGGTCGTGGTCGCGCTGCTGGTGCAACTCGCGACGCTCGTGGCCGCGACCATGATGCTCACCAAGAGCAATCCCTTCGCCTACACCAAGCACCTCTTGCCCGCGCAGCTCGTGGCGCTCGCGACATCGTCGTCGCTCGTCGCGCTCCCTTCGACCGTGCGCAGCATTGCCGCCAGCAAACAGGTCTCGATGCCGCTCGCGCACTTTGTGTGCTCGACCGGCCTGGTCCTTAACAAGAATGGGAGTGCACTGTACTTGGCGGTCGCAAGCGTCTACGTGCTTGTGACCAGCGGCTTGCGTGACGCCGCCATGGACGCGACCCATTTGGTGGTACTGACTATTGTGAGCATGCTCTGTTCGTGTGTCGTGCCGCCCATGCCGCGTGGCAATCTGGCATTGCTTGCGACCATTCTCTCGAGCGTGTTTGGCGTCCACGACACGGTGCAGTTGGCGTCGATGGTGCTGTTCCTCACGGCCATGGATTGGCTCCTGGATCCGTTTGTGACCGCGGTGAACGTCACGACCAATTGCCTCCTTGCGTGGATCCTCGCGGTCCAAATGGACGAGAGCTTTATCGAGTTTGGCCGCTTGGATGCGGTCTCGGATACCCAAGAAGAAGACAGCAACGATGGCTTTCCCCTGGACGAAAGCGGCCACCACCATGGCCCACCCAACCCCCAGCCCGTTGGTTCGGGTCGTGGTCCCATGCAGCACCAGCCCCAGCAGCACCCGACAAATCAGCAGCAGCAGTATACGCGGCACCGCTCGGACACGCATGGCAGCGGCACCATGCGGACGCCGATGGTCGCCCGCACGACCAGCGTCGGCGAGAGCGTGGTCTCGGTCTAATAGACAGGCACAACGTATTAGTATTAGTGAGCTCTCTGGAGCGACCCACAGAGAGGTCGTATTTATGGAGGACGGTGGCGGCTGCTAGCTATCCCGTCCTCCCCTCTCACATGCCGTAATAGAACACTGATTATTCCTCTCCTCTATCCGTTGTGACGTAGGAGTTTCACTCCTCCACGTCCCCCTAGCCTCGTCACTCTGCTTTTATCTCCTCTCACCACCATGAAGCGCGCCGAGACCCGCCGCGTCGTCGACGTGGACGATGTCGAAGCCAACGAACGCCACGACGGCGTGGACCACTCACCCCACTACCCTCCGTCGTCCACGCGGGATGTCTCGGATCGCTACAACGACAACTCGCTCACGCTCACGCTCACGCCGACGACGCGGTTCCTCGACCACCCGGTGCTGCTGGACATGGCCAAGGACAACAAGTCAACGGGCAGCAGCACGACGCTCCCAGGCCTTGACGGCCGCCCACGCGGTGCCGGCGACCGCGTGTATGACCATGCCCACGACCACAACGGTGGCCTGCGCGGTCAGTACCATCGACCGATCCACGACGAGCTCCTCAAGATCGACCACCACTCGGCTCCACTGGTGCGCGTCGTGATCGCAGGGGTTTGTGGGATTATTCTCGGGACGCTTTTGAGTCGCGTGCAAATGGAGTTTGAGTTGAAGTGGTGGATCGGCCTCACGGGGTACATGTACCTCTGCTTGCTCGAGTGCCTCGCCTTGCCGCTCATTTTCACTTCCGTCACGCTCTGCGTCGCGCAGCTCGTGCAGTCGACCAAAGGCAAAAGCATTATCCTCCGTCTCGCCATTATGTTTGTGGTTGCGGCCTTCCTTGCGTCTGCCATTGGTTTGCTGACGAGCTACGGCCTGGCCGCGACGTTCAAGCGGCAGTCGGCACCACCGGTTGGCCTCCCCAAAGCCGAGATCGGCCTCCAGTGTCCGAACGAAAAGTTCCTCACGGATGCCAGCACGTGTGACGGCACGCTCCTCAAAGACCTAGGGGTCCTCACGGTCACCAACATCACGGGCATTCCGCTGCATGCATCATTCGGCGACGATGTGGTCCACCAAGACGTCGCGTTGGCCACCCAGATCGTGAACTTTTTCACGACCACCTTCCAGCAAAACATCACTGAGGCGTTCACGACGCAGTCGTTCTTGGGGGTCGTTGTGTTTGCCATGTTTATCGGCGCGGGGCTCGTGGTCTCGCAAGACATTCCCGACCTGCACGGCTCGCCCAACTACCTCTTCCACGTACTCCAGCAAGTGGATGTGGTGCTAGAGTTGATGCTCAATTGGTTGATCCAGTGGGTGCCGATTGGGACCCTGGATGGCATGACCTTTACGATCATGTACGGTATCGTGACCGACGACATTTCCCACAAAGCCATCTCCTTGCCGCTTGTACTATTGCTCGCACTCGTGTTCAATTTCTTGCTGGTCGTGTGCGTCGGTTACTACGCCTTTGTGCGCAAGAACCCGTTTGCGTTCTTTTGGTTTTTGACGCCGGCGCTGATTTATCTGCTGGCGTCACAGCACTACATGGCGACAATCCCTGTCATGATGCGCAGCATTGAGAAGTCCAAGCAGGTCTCGCGTACGCTCGCGCAGTTTACAATCTCGCTGGGAACGGCCCTGAGCATGTGTGGCACGGCGTGTTACTTTGCGGTCGCTTGTGTGTTCATGGCCTACACCAGTGGGCTCGAGGAAGAACTGACCATTGGACGGTTTGTGCTGTTGTGCGTCGTGTCGACGCTGAGCTCGTTTGGTACGCCGCAGACCGCCGGCGCCGCGCTCACATACGTTGCGACCGTGTGGGTCACGGTTTTTCACTCGGCGCCGCCTGCGTCGCTCGCGTTTGTCGTGAGCATGGAGTGGCTCACGTCGCGCATGCGCAACATTTACAACATCACGGTTGTGGCGTTCATCGCGCGCGTTATTGCCGAGCAATTGGACGAGACCGCCGAGGACGAAGACGACCGTCGCATGGCGGCGGCGACCATGGGGCAAGAGGAGATCCTCTCGCCCTTGTGAGACCTTTATAAAACCAAAGACAGAAGAGATTCCTATGGGCCAGCGATTATTAATCAACATTAATTCATTTCATGGTGATATCCTTTCAGATCGATTCGTCTATTACTTTGCCACAGGAGAAGAAAGCTAGTGAGACCACTGAGGAGTTGTCCGACCACGGTACACTATGGCTCGTCCCAGGCACGGCAGCGACGTGACCATTTTGATAGACCTCGTCGCAGAGCTCTTCCACCATTGTGTCAACCGTCTCATCTCGAGCAGATCTCTTCACACATTCACAATCCAACTTGCAATTGCCAACCATGAACACTCTAATCTCCGCTGTGCACAAGGCCAGCATCGGTCTCAATGCGTTGCGCACTGATCAGTTTGCGCGCATCCGTCGTGCGATTGGCGACGCGCGCGTCGTGCTCATTGGCGAAGAGACCCACGGTACCCAGGAATTCTACGCGTTGCGGGCTGAGCTTACCAAGGCGCTGATTGAGGACGAAGGCTTTTCGCTCGTGCTGTGCGAATCCGATTTTCCAACGTTTTACAAGCTCAACCAATTTGTCGGCGGTACGCACGCCTCCCGTGAGTCGCTCGCCTCCTCATCTTCTGCCTCCTCGTCTTCCGCCTCCACCGCAAGTCCTCCGCGGTCGCCGACGCTGAGCCCAAGTGCCTCGACACCGCTGTTGGCGGCTGATGCCAAGACCACAACACTATTGTATGGGACAGCCGTTGAAAAGGACTACCCTACGGATGATGCCCTTGCGACAAAGTCGACGGACCCTACGGTTCCTTTGCCGCGCATCACAGCCGACGAGGTCATGGACGCCCTCAAAGAACGGTTCCCAGTGTGGATGTGGCGCAACGAAGTCGTGCGCGATTTCGTGCAGTGGCTTCAGCACGAAAACCTGCGACACGCGCTGGCCGAGGGCCACGCCGCGCCGCTGCCGGTCGCACTGTTTGGCTTGGATATCTACAGCATGTTTGCCTCGACCGATCAAGTGATTCTGTACTTGGACGCGGTTGATCCCGCGATGGCCGAGCGTGCACGGCGGCGGTACAGCGTGCTCCAGCAGTTTCGCCCTCATGAAGAACGCTATGCGCGCTCTGTCCTCAGCGGCCGCGTGGCGTCGCAGCACAATCCGATCAAGCGCATGGTCCACGAGCTCCACAACAAAGCGACCGAATTCAAGAACGTCTTAGGCGACGGCGACGAGTACTTCAATGCCTATGAAAATGCCCGTATTGTTCAAGCCGCCGAAGCGTACTACCGCCAGAGTTATCTTGGTGGGAGTGCTGGCGACAGTTCGTGGAACATTCGCGACCGGGCCATGGTCGAAATGATTCTGGATGCCTTGGCATTCCATGACGAAAAGCTGCAACAAGCGGGGCATGGAAATCACCGGGCCCGTGCAGTTGTGTGGGCCCACAACTCGCACATTGGCGACGGCGCCGCGACCGAGCTTTATACCCAGAGCGGCCAAGTGAACGTCGGCCATTTAGTCCGTGAAGCACTGGGTGAAAACGACTGTTATCTCATTGGTCTCACGACCGCGACGGGAACGGTCCGGGCCGCGCATCGCTGGAACGGCCGCGACCATGTGATGCGGCTCCAGGTGCCGTTGCAAGGCAGTATTGGCGATATGCTCCACTCGGTTGCGGCAAAGCGGGTGATCGAGACAGGCAAACCATTTGATGCTTCGTTTGGCGTGGTGTTTCGATCACACGAGTCGTTGACACCAGAGGAGACTGTAGCTCAAAAACTATTGAAGACGCCGCGGCTCGAGCGATTTGTCGGCGTCCAGTACCACAACCAGCGCGAGCGGCAGGCTCACTATTCCCAGTGCCGACTGAGCAATCAGTTTGATATGGTGATCCATGTGGACACGACAACAGCGCTGCGGCCGCTGCCCGAGGAACTCGCAAGCGAACCCCACGAGTCGACCATGGCGGTACGAACCGGCACAGTCGGCTACAGTAAGTGGGATCGAATGTTTGCCCAGGACCAAGAGGACGAGGACGAAGACGACGACGATAAGGAGTAGGACGGTGCCGAGGCGATGGCGGTGACGCCGGGAGAAGGCACAGTCAGAAAAAGATGGTACAGTCCGCGACCCCACACACATTACCACTGGTCAAAAACAGCTATTTTTCCGTCAAACTAGATACACAATCTCGTTTACGCATGATCACAGGTTGTTTGGTATTTTTTGAAGAGCTGCGCCGTAATCCTGTTTAGCACATTCAAGTGTAGTATTGTGTAGTCACTCAGTGTAGTCACTCAGTGTAGTCACTGCTGCAGCGTAATACAGCTTGAATACCTAAAATCCGAGTTGTCTCAATACTTTGCTGTTCCTGCTCAGGCAATGCGATGCTAAGCCAGAAAACCCGTGTAACAACCCGGCCGTGACAATGCTAATTCTGCAAGCTAATTTTCCAAAAGGTGACACATCGAAAATTTCGTCAGAAGGTGAAAGAAATTGTTTAAAACATGCCGGCCTGGTAAACCACTAGTTACATGGCGCAACAGGCTAAAAACAGACAGCGTTCTTGGCCCCGATAGACTTGCGCGTCAAAATACTCTTATTACCGACACAACTTTCAAATCGACTTCGAGAATGTACCGGTGCCAAGTGAACAGACTCCCGTTTCTACTATCGATAAACTTAAGCGCAAGAGATGGGCGAGCGGTATGGAAGCTGTCAAAGCCATCAAGAACTTTAAATTCCAGCAAGGAAATTGTGCGCGAGTCGCCACGCGGGGCGGAAATTTCCGGTGTCTTTTGTGTGAGATCTGGACGGGATGTCCGTGGTTCGTCAAGGTGGTTCGTTACCAGCGTAAAGATGGTCCAGGCGACTGACACGTCACTGATGCGCAGTTGGACCACCAGAACTGTATGGGAACGGCCCAGCCAACTCATTCGCAGGTTGCTGAGCATCCGGTCATTCGCGCTTCCGTGACAGCAAACACCGATGCTTCGGCTCAGTCACTCGTTGCCCAGTTGCGTCATCAAGCCGAGATCTCATGCAGCAGGTGTTTCAAGCGAAGGAGAAGATCCACTCAGAAATATTCTCGGAAGACCCTCGACTATTTGGATACCCCCACAGTTTCTGGATGACTTTCAGCGGCCCAATCCCGGTACATTCACTGTGTTACAGCGATATGAGTCGGGGCATATTCGACGTGCGAAACTCATTCTCAGCCCATCCCAGTTTGCGCGTGGACAAAACCTATACGGTGTGGACGCGGCAAAAATGAAACGTCGTAAGTACAACGGCGTGCAATTGGTGATGGTCGGTCGTAACGGGAATCTCAACAACTGGATTGTGGCAGTCGCGTTGGCTTCGACTGAAGACCATGACAAGTACCACTGGTTTTTCGACAGGATCGAGGCTCTTGGTTATTCCTTTGAGTGATGTGCCAGTGTGCAGCGATTCACAATGGTATCGTCTGCCACTGCAGACCTGTCGACCTTCAATTTGTACTGTGTTCGTCACATCATGGGTAAGACGGTTTAACCTGGGGTAATGGTGCATCTGTTTGAAAAGAAAATGAGAAGTGACGAGGGTGTAAGGCTCGCGGTATCACAACAGAAGTTTGCGTGAGTCGCCAACGCTGCTATCACGATCATTGAGTTTTAACTGAGCCTTGAGAAACCCGCAGTACCAAACCAGTTACTTGAAGCAAATCCCAAACGAAAGATGGACGCTCGATCGCCACTACCAGAAGACACGACTTAACGGATGGCGCACCACCAATTTCGTTGAAAGTGAGCAAGCACGGACCTTGAAGTTGAAGCCTCGTCTCATGCTACCGTACGAGTCTTTTGAGGCGTACGCCACAATCACGATGGGAGAAGTGTACAAAGGACGCAGATGGCTATGAATTGGGAGCGTAAGACGACACCGCGTGGTGAGAACAAGTTTCAACTTGAACTAAACAAGTCCGCCAGGTATTGGTGGAGTTAGCTCGGCAACTCTAGTATTCAAGTCGCCTGTTGCATCACCACTTAAGCGACGACGTGTCGAGCTGGCTGAGAAAGGCCCAACTTGCTCGTGTGAGGAGCGCCTGCAACATGGTGTTCGTGTCGTCACATCATCGAAATGTGCAAGGCCGTAAAAGGGAAGAACGACGATGCCATAACCTCATTATGGACGACTGCTACAAAGTGCTGAGCTACAATGAAGGGCTAGTCCCATGCGATATTCCAGACGAAACAACCCATCAACGGGATGTAACTCTACTCCCAGCTACACTCTACCGCCATGCAGGTCGCCCAAGGAAGTGGCGCATTCGATCGCGCGGCGAAAGTGGACGCGTGCGCAAACTGTAAGTGTGGCAAGTGTGGAAGAAAGATGGGAATAATCGCGCCCCATGTACCTTAAGAGTGGGTCATGACGTAATTTAATCGATCCATAATCCGTGATAGAAAGAGAAGAAAATGGTGCGTTGCATTTCGTTTATAAGATTGTGCAGGTTTTTGTGGTGTTACGACATGCCAACCGAGAACTTGTGTACCCAAGGATGAGTTTGATTCGACTCATTCGAACAACCGTCAGTTAGCCCTGAGCAGTGGCACCGTGTACCGCTCATGACTAACCCGATCTGATCCTATCTGAGACTCACCCGAAGGTGGAGCGGGCTGTGCCAAGCCCTAAATTATGTCTCGGATCCGAACAAGTACTCATACACGACAATTACCTCAAGTTATCGCAAGGACTTAGAGCCTCTTAGACAAAGAAGAAGCCTAGCACCGCAGGCCCACAAATGATGCGGTGCTGAGCGGCTGCGAGGTCGAGCGCGGTACCGATAGATTGGAGAATTTTGATAGTGACGGCTCCCAGGCGACGCTGCGGGACTGCGACGTTGCATTCCACCCAGCGCAAGCTGGCGTTGTGGGAGAAGCTGCGGTCGATATCCGCAGACGAGTTGATGACACCAAGAGATATGGCTAATTTAGCCCGAAGGGTACCAAATCGTAGAGACGCTGTTGAGACACCCGAGCGCCAGCAGTTAACTGCAAACACAGTGAGCAGTACGGGATGAAAAGTTAGGCCGTCGGCTAGTAGCATCGATTGAGTCCGTGCTGTGCGTAGAACTCGCACCACTGACGCCAAGTGTTGAGATAAACTCGTTTAGATGTGTGGGGCAGTGATCGCCATTGGAAATCGGCGACGGTGACACGTAGATCTTGCGAAATTCGACTGGGATAGGCTGTTCGGACCATTTAGACGTATCATTTGTCCAGTGAGTGAGAGCTAGACCCGACCAAGCACGAGAGCCCCAATCCGCCATGTAGTTTGCCGAGCTAGCGTGATGAGTTGTTGAGAAGTGGATGTTGTACTGAGTCTCGGCATAAGATACAATCCGTATAAACTCTTGCTTGGTCGTGTTCTCAGGGAGATAGCGACCGATATAACAGCGGATACGAACTGGGTCGCGCTGCGCCAGTAGTTTCCGCGGCCCACACACAACGGCAGCGAAGGTGACACTGAGTGATTTTCGCGTTAATGCTGAACAGAGGGTTGCCGTTGGTGATGTCAGCGCGTTCTTCGTTGTTGAACTGGACCAGGATACTCTCAAGCCGCCGGGTATAGGACGCACAAACCGGTGTCATTAGCGTCCGTAAATAGGTGTACTTGAGGAAGCGACATGTCTGCAACAGTGCTGGTGGGCACTGCATTTGCCGATCCTAAGATGAGCAAGACTTTCACCCAGTGCATATCATGACGTGTTGTCGGCGTGAGCCTGATCGACTGTAGGCTTGGGCATGCAGCCAAGTCGAGTGGAGACGCTGGAGGAAGGCTCGAGTCCACTAGATGCTGAAATGCCGCAGCGATCCTAGGAGTTGCGCGAGCTGGTGCTTCGACACAAATGGTGCGCTAAGTGCCTCATAGATCCTTTGACGGCCTTGTCAACTTCGTCTCTCGGCATAGTCACAGTCCGAGCCTCTGTGTCCCACATGAGTCCCAGTGCCTGTGAGCAGGTCTCCCACAGTGAAATTTTTCATTGATAGTATTTGGTACGAGGATGGCCATCATTGACAATCGCAGCGCCTGGGCTGACAGCGAGAGACGCTGAGCTGAATTCGGTTGTATCAGCTCGTGATCGTCGATCCGCACATAGGTAAAAAGCATGACTCGTCGGTTTCACACCCTAGGTCGAATAAAGCAGGGCTTTTGCGACCGAGAAGGAATGCGGTGGCACTACCAAATGCGCCATAAAGGGCTGGAAACCCAGTCCAGCCGAATGGCAGCGCAAGATCAACGATAGAGCCACCCGGAAACACACCCGCAAGGGCGAAGCGGCCACAGGGGTATTGCGAAGGGTTCTTTCGCGTCCCCTCTCTTAATTTTCTTCACGCAGTGTGGATATTGCGTGCCAGGGACTCAATGCGTTCCGCCAGTCGACGGGTTGGTTCAAATAGGAGTCATGGCAGGTCGTGCTGAGATGAGCAGAGACTGGCAGCCGTGACGCATATCCTTTTCAACTACGCGACGGGAAATTAAAGAAACACCGTAAAACCAAAACGCAAGCGTAACGGTGCCACCTCCCCCCATACAGTGGCTGTAGCGCACAGCTCCTCGACGAACTCCTTGGTGGTGCGCGCAAATCGACGCTTGCGTGTGCCCATGAACTCGTCCACAAAGATATATAGCATCCCAATCATTAGCGAGATTGTCGAGGCTACTGGTTTCTGACGCACGCGAGATCTCGACCGTGAAATCGAACTTATTTAGATTGACGTACGACTGGATGTTCCAACGACGACGGGCCGAAAAATCTGAGCGCTCGAAGTGCATAATTGACAAACCGCAAATAGCAAATTGGACGCCGTGAATTTGGTTGAGCACGCCGGGTTGCGGCAGGAATCTTGTGGCTTTTGGACGAAATCATGGCGTCCACCAATTTAACGGGAGTCTTACATGTGTGATTGGGCGACATGATCTGTCCATATACGGCATGTTGCACTCGCGACGCGCAAAAGAGATACTTTGAGAGTAACTAATTCGCAGCATCGGTGGCCTCGCTAAGATCACTCGGAAAGTCGAACCGTATACGTTTCGTGTCTCGGACTTCGTCTTCATCTCGATTGCGTTTGGTCCCTTGCAGTTGGATTGGGAGAAAAGTACCGGTTCAGCACGGGGTTGTCGGCTATCGCACGTAGTGCCCCAGTCTGGGGGTTACTTTCATTGGGGACTTAAGCAGACACTTGACGCAAGGCTTGAGCTGGAACGTGGGTGGCAGCATGAGCAGCAGCGGCCGTTAGTGCGGTATCAGGCTGGATAGCAGCCAGCAGAGCCTCCAGAGACTCGTCATCAGTGCCGGTGGGAACGTCGCCGTTGTCGTCTTGGCCGAGCACTGGTGTAGTTGCCCGAAATGATGTTTGCGACGGGCCAGTATCGAAGCTGGTACCGAGCTGAGACTCAATAGACGGTGGATACGCCGCCCACCGTTAATTTCATGAGCGTAGTCGACGGCGTGGCATACTGAAACTAGAGAACATTGGCCAGTTTTGCCATGTATTCACATCACAGTGTCCAAGGTGCGTGGATGAGCGCGTGTGGGAACAAGGTTGCGTAATATACGTGGAATCGAGCGGGTATGTGCCTCGTCTTTCTGGCCCATGGTGCGGTCTAGAACGAGTTGGTGAAGACGATAAGTTGGTTGCCTGAGATGTACACCGTTGGAGTGACAAGCCCGACAGGACAAACGGAATCAAGGGGCAGCCTTACTGACCGCGTCTTGGTCACAGAGTACATCACCCGATCTCGATCGAACAGTCACGGAGCTATTTGGCTCGTCGTACAAAACTGCTTGGTCGTACACGTACATGCCATTGTTGCTTCCAACAACCGCTCAGCGCAATGTCTCCAACGGCGCGCCATTGGTGTACTCACTGTCGGCGACCGTGCGGACCAGAACTGTTTCTCGACTTATTGCAGCTGTTGTTCCTGAGACGCGAGAGTATGACAGTAAGATGGAGCGTGGACGTGGTGACGCAAGCCATCGACTAAGAATAACAAAGTGTAGTGCGCGAACGTCGAACACACTAAGGTCATTCAGCCGAAGCCAACCGCACTGCGCCACAGCTTCCATACGAACAGTCTCAGCCACAGAACCATGAGGTGAGTCGAAGTCAAGC
>JAADVD010000319.1:0-33868 GCA_023334535.1 Pythium vanterpoolii
GCCGGGGTCGGCGCAGGAGTCTTCGCAGGCGTAGGTGCCGGAGTCGGCGCCGGTGTAGGAGCCGGGGTCGGCGCAGGAGTCTTCGCAGCCGTAGGAGCCGGAGTCGGCGCCGGGGTAGGAGCCGGGGTCGGCGCCGGGGTAGGCGCAGGAGGCTTACCCGCCGACGGCGTGACAGGCGTCGGAGCAGGCGGCTTACCAGCAGACGGCTTACCCGGTGTAGACGAAGGCACTGGCACCGGAGGCGGCACCACAACAGGCGTAGGAGCCGGAGTCGGCGCAGGCGTAGGTGCCGGGGTCGGCGCAGGCGTAGGTGCCGGAGTCGGCGCAGGCGTAGGTGCCGGGGTCGGCGCCGGGGTAGGCGCGGGAGGCTTACCCGCCGACGGTGTGACAGGCGTCGGAGCAGGCGGCTTACCAGCAGACGGCTTACCCGGTGTAGATGAAGGCACTGGCACCGGAGGCGGCACCACGACAGGCGTCGGAGCAGGCGTAGGAGCGGGCGTCGGCTTGCCAGCGGAAGGCTTAACAGGTGTTACTGAAGGCACTGGCACTGGCGGAGGCACACCGCCAGGGGTCACCGGCTTTGGCGGCGTGCCGTTCGTAGGCTTCGTCGGGGTCGGGGTCGGCTGAGGCATCGGCGGCTGGAATCCGCCACTGGGAGGAGGAGGCGCAGGCTTACCAGGCTGAAAGCCACCGCTTGGAGGCTTGGGAGGCTGGAATCCACCGCTCGGTGGAGGCGGTGCTGGCTTGGGAGGCTGGAATCCACCGCTCGGGGGCTTGAAGCCACCCTTTGGCGGGCACGGGGTCTCCTGCTTGTTGGGTGGGCCAGGCGGACCACCCCAGCCGCCGTTGGGAGGAGATGGAGCCTTGGGCGGGGGACCACCCCAACCACCGCTTGGAGGCTTGGGCGGCTGGCCACCGTAGCCACCGTTGCCGCCCTTGGGCGGGCATGGCGTCGCCGCAGTGACTTTACCCTGGAAGGCACCGCCACCACCGTAACCACCGCCGCCGCCACCAAAGCCGTAGGCAGTGACCGACTCGACCGCGACCGCGACGAGCGTGAGATGTGTGATCACACTGAGGAGCTTCATCCTGCTTGATAGGAGACGCGAGACGAGCTGTTCAAATGCGGAGAACGAGGAGCTGCACTGCGTCAAGCAGATTTGAGAATGAGCTCCTCGCCGCGCGACGGTTTGCGAGCACCACGGAGTCACCCAGGTCCGCGGATCCGTCGGCGGCCGAGGGCAAGCGCGTGCTTCATCGTAGTACAGACTCCAATACAGTATCCGGTGCCATGCGGTTGGTGGATCGATAGCCTCGGGCTTCTACGGTACTGTACAGCGTACGCTAGAGCGCGACGAGCGACGAGCGACGACGAAAGGCAGCTGGTAGATTCAGAGCCTCTGGCAAAGAGCCACGATCCAATCACGGTTTGTGAGCGGTTATCATCGACCACCCCTCCACATACTAGCTTGATCCAGCTGGCTATCACAAAACCGCGCTTTAGTGACTATTTGCGTCGTCGGGGGGACGGTCGGAACACAAAATGGTGTCTGTGTAGTCGTTTTCGTTCCAACAGTGTGTTGCGAGCGTCGTATTTCTGTCGTATTTCTGTCGTATTTCTTTATACTGCTGCCATCTGGAGATCAAGTCAGCGTTGCGGTGTGGACACTGCACACGAAAGGTAGAGGAGACCACAATTGGCGGGTGATTTAGTTGTGCGAATCCAACGACTGTCACAAACCGAATCGCTTGATTCTGGACGACGAAACATTTTGTCATCCAGGTCGCGGCGATTGTCTGGGCAGTTGACCAAGAGTCGGACCGTCGATCCGAGCAGATCCAGATCCAGCACGTGAAAACGAACAACCGATTACAGCACTGAGAAAAAACCGAGTTGACGTTTTTATAATTTAGTATATCTTACGGACACCTCAACCAGAGACGCCCAAGCCAAGAAACAATGGATGCTATTAGACCCCTCTGTTTAGAGTCAGAAGCACCACAGAGCTGCTAGGCACATTGCGTCAAAAGTAGTGGTTCACATACATGCTGAACTGACCTTGCCGCCACTTGGGAACTGCCTGCATACACTTCGAAGTAGAGGCGTGTTTTTTTTTATTTTGGCGACCCAACGACTTGGACAAGCTGTGGGTGCGTCTCATTCTGACTCCAATACAAATGCCAAGCTATGTTGGAGATTGTATCGATTGACATCTTCAAGTGGCCACATTGCGGCCGATGCGGTTATCCATGCTTGTTGCCGTCAACGATCATGGATAACCATATCAGCCGAAATCGCTCGTCATGTCGCAGCTTTCAGCCAATAGATACTACGCAGTATCTAGTTTGTAGAGGAGGAGGTTCAGACACTGACCCCAGCTGGGTGTGTCGGTCGACCCATCTACGGATTAATTTTTAGCTTTGGAGGAGGCACCTTCAACTTGCTGTAGCAACGCGCGCGTCAGTTCTTCGACCTGGGCCGAGCGGTAGGTTGCTGGACGTGACTGCCCGGGATTCGGTGCAGTGCAATCGAACGCCAGCACGGGCTGACGCATGTACAGGGGAATGGCGTCGATTCCATGGAGCGCACCCATGAGGCCGCCCACGATCGCAGCATTCGTGTCGGTGTCGCCGCCCTTGAGCAGCGTCTCGTGGATCGCTTGCTCGTACGACGAGTTTTCACGGAGGTGGTAGACCGCCAACAAAAACGCCCAGCGTACGTGGCCAATAGCTTTGCGGCAGTCGAGGACAGTTGCGTCCAGCGATTCGATTTGAAACCACTGGCGCACGGTTGGATGGACATCGTCTCGCAGCACAAAGGCCTCGGCCTTCTGGAGTGCGCCAGTCCGGTCTCCTGGATGTTGAATGAGATGGGCGACGAGGAGGCAGTAGATCGCATTGCAGTCCTGGCAGATTTGGTGGGGATGCGACAGCGTTGCTTCTTGACGCGCGACGCATATGAGCTGCTCCTCCGGCAGCTTCGACGCCCAGATTGCAAGCGGCAGAATACGCATTAGCGATCCGTTCGCTTGGCTCTCGGCATTCCACTGCGCCGATCTCGTAATCATGCACGCGCCGAGCGGTCCAGCCTTTTCTTCGTCTTCGATGCCAAAGGCATTGCGACACGTATTGCCAATATCGTACGGCGCCGAGAGCCACCAGTCGTAATACTCGGTGGCGGCAGCATCGAACGGCAAACCGTCACACGGTGCGTGGGCGATTAGTGCATGCGCGAGTGACAGCGCGAGCTCCGAATCGTCGGTGATTTGACCGCGGCCGACGCGCCAGATGCCGCCACCGGGCATGCGCATTGCGTCAGTTGCGAGCTTGGGCGTGATCGGCCCACGCGCAAATTCGAGCGTCGCACCAGCGGCGTCAGCACAGAGCACACCGAGGAACGCGCCGTACGCATGCGCAAAACTCATACTCGTAGCTTCTCGTCTCACGATGAGTTATAGTTGTTCGTTGAGACTATCTAGAGGCCATTCGGATGGGTTGAAAACGGATTTGAAGTTGAAATAGTGTGGTCCACATATCGCAAAATTAGGTAGACCACCCGACTTCAGGCATTGAAGTTTCGTCATCATTCTGGAAGAAGGAATCGAACACCATCAAAAACAATTCAACATTTCGACGGGGGAGACGCCGCCGCCTTCCGCTTGCTTCTGGTCCTCTGTCTATTCACAGTATATATCGCTCTTCGTCATGCCAATGTCCTCGACTGTGCCCGTGCCGGTGCTGCCCATCGCCGACAAAGTCCTCTTTCCGCGGACCTATTTGCGGCTCACGGTCACGTCGCCGAGCGCGCTGCAGCTGCTCAAGGACCTCGTCTGGGACGTCCAAGCGGCCGTGAAACCCAATAGCGCAGCTGCGCGGCGCAGTGGTGGCAGTGGCGTCCGCGCCTCGACGCTCACGCTCGCATTGTTCACCAAGCGACCGTCGACGGACCAACCCAACCCCACACCGCCGGCCCGCACAGCAAGCGATGCGAGCGGCGCGAGCGAACAGGAGCTTTACGAAGTCGGCACGCTCGCCAAGATCGTGCAGCTCACGCGCGTGCAAGGCTCGACCGGCCTCACGATCCTCGTGCAAGGCCTCGACCGCGTGCGACGCCGTGATGTCGTAGCGACGACGCCGTACATGACGGCCAACGTTGAGACGCTCCGCGCCGAAACATTAGATGCGTCCGCGCAGGCGAGCCGCGCCGCCCGGCTCAAGGAGCTAACGCAGACCTACATGGAGCTCACGAAAAGCGGCTCGGCTGTATTGCGCAAGACCCAAGGTGTGATCAATGCGATCGGCGCCTCGTCGATTGGCGAACTCGCCGACGTCGTCGCGTCGTACGTGGACGTCGGCGTCGCCGCCAAGCAGCGCGTGCTCGAAGCCATGGACACAGAGACGCGGTGCGATGCAATCATGGAGCTCCTCGAACAGGAGATTGAAAAAGCCAAGCTCCAAAAGAAAATCGCGAGCGATGTTCAAGGCAAACTCGAAGGTTCGCGCAAAGAATTCCTTTTGCGGCAACAGCTCGAGGCCATCAAGAAAGAACTGGGCGAAGGGGAGGACGATGCAACCGACGGGAACGATGCCAAAATGCTGGAAGACCGAATCAAGACCCTCAAGCTGAATACTAAGGCCGAGAAAGTCGCGCTGCGCGAACTTCGGCGGCTTAAGAACATGCCATCGAGCCAGCCCGAGTATAGTATCATCCACAACTACCTCGAGTTTTTCACCGAGCTGCCATGGGACAAAGAGACCCAAGACTCGCTCGTGGTCCGTGACGTCCAGACCCAGCTCGATGCCGATCACTATGGGCTGGAAAAAGTCAAGAAACGCATTACCGAGTATATCGCCGTGCGAAGTTTGAAAAAGGATATGAAAGGACCGATCCTCTGTCTTCTCGGACCCCCTGGGGTCGGCAAAACGTCGTTGGGCAAGTCGATCGCGTTGGCGACCAATCGCCAGTTTGAACGCGTTGCGCTCGGTGGTGTCCATGACGAATCTGAGATCCGCGGCCACCGCAAGACCTATATTGGTGCCATGCCCGGGTGCATTTTGAACGCTTTGCGCCACGCCGAGAGCAAGAACCCCGTCGTTCTTCTGGATGAAGTCGACAAGATTGGCAAGGATTTCCGTGGCGATCCCTCGAGTGCACTCTTGGAAGTCTTGGATCCGCACCAGAACCATACGTTTACCGACCACTACCTCAACGTGCCCTTCGACTTGAGCAACGTGTTATTTATCGCGACTGCCAATAGTCTTGACACGATCCCTGCACCACTGCTCGATCGCATGGAGATTATCGATGTCGCTGGCTACAGCGTCGAACAAAAGATGGAGATTGCCAAGCGCTATTTGTTTCCACGCCAGATTGAAGAGAACGGGTTGCAGCCGAGCATGGTGCAGATACCGGACGATGCCTTGCGGACGCTCATTATGAACTATACACGCGAAGCCGGCGTGCGGAATCTGGAACGCCAGGTCGCTGCGATCTGTCGGTACGTGGCAGTCACGGTCGTGAACCGCATGGCGGTCTTAGTGGAGACCGAGACGGAGACGAAGAGCGCCACGGTCCAGCCGACGACGATTGACAAGGCGATGATCGAGCAGATTTTGGGTCACCCTATGGTGTTTAATGAGGTTGCACTGCGCTCGAGCGTACCCGGTGTAGCCACGGGCATGTCGTGGAGTTCCGTCGGCGGCTCGATTCTCTTTGTCGAAGCCTCGTGCACGCGTGTCGCGTCTGGCGCTGCCCAGTTGCTGGCAACCTCGGCGTCGTCAGCGACAGCATTGCCGCGTCTCCACTTGACGGGCAAACTGGGTGAGGTCATGAAAGAGTCGGCGCAGCTCGCGCTCTCGTGGCTGCGTGCCAGTATTCGCCAGATCGAAATGCCCGTGGGCAAGCCCACACGGTTTATTTCGCTTGATGACATCTCGGATGTCCACGTGCATTTTCCAGAAGGGGCGATCTCCAAGGATGGACCCTCAGCCGGTGGCGCGATCGTGTGTGCCATGCTCTCGGTGATCTCGGGAGTTCCGGTGCCTGCTGACATTGCCATGACTGGTGAAATCACTTTGCGTGGGGTCATTTTGCCCATTGGCGGTGTCCGCGAGAAAGTATTGGCGGCGATTCGCGCTGGTATCAAGCGCGTGATTCTACCCAAAGGCAATGAGCACGAAGCCGACGACCTGCGTAAAGAGTTTGCCCTCGCAGGTCGCGTTACGTCCGACAAGCAGGAGCAACATCTTAAGAGCGACGAGCCTACGGAGGTGCAGTTATTGTTTGTGAGTGATTTGAAGGAACTTGTGCGGCTCGTGTTTGGCATGACCGTGCACCCAGAAGATTCGCACGCCGACGACCACCACCACACTCTGGGTGGTGAGGCCACGAGTGAAAGTCTCTTGAGTCGCCTGTAATAGCGAAGTCGCACTGACACACAAAGAGACGGCATACTTTGTCCTATAGTGGTGCTGCACGTTTCTCTCTTTGTTTTAAGCTCGTTATATATCGGACAACCGCGTCGACTGTGTGTTTGTCTGGTCCTGCTGCGGGCTCACACTCTCACTGCTGATCTTCCACCTTGGACAGGCATGCCTACAGCACGCCCTGGAGCGGCGTGAAGGCGTTCGTGACGTACGGAAAGTACTCGGCTTGGGCCGACGACCCCGACGACGATTCTTCGACACCGGAAAACTGCGACGGCTGCAAGTGCGCATACTTTTTCGCGAGGATCGTACGCAATTTCTTCTCTTTGCCCTTGTGCGGCTACATCACAAAGAACAGCGCTAAACAAACCAGAAAGAGGAGGAGGCTCTTAAACCAAAACGTACTCGGTACATGAGGACAACAAAGTTGACGGGAAGACCGTAGCGCAGCACCGACTCGACAAAGACGCGGATCATTTTCACGTGCATCCAAGCAATAAACGTCTCGCCAAAGTGCGCCTTGCACCACCGCACAAGACCCGACCAAAGGCGATCGACTTCGACTTCGAGCTCGGCGATCGCTTCTTCGTTGGTCGCGTGCGACGTCGCGTCGTACGCAAAGTCACGAACGACAAAGCGTTTCTCGCGCGCTCGCAGTTTGAAGTCTTCGACATAGTCGTGCATAGCGCCTTGCTCAAACGTGCCGTCCTTCTCGAGGCGGCCGGGTGTGTACTGGCCTTTGAGGACCGTGACACTGTAGACACAAGCGTCGCTCTCTTCCAGGAGCTTGCGGGAAGAGCCGGGGACAACCGGCGAGCCGCGCACAGCGCCGCGCGAACCCTTGGGGCCGTACTCGGCGATCTCGTCACCAATCGTGTGGTACTCGTTCTGCCACGTCTCTTCCAGATTCCTATTTTGTACTGAACAATGAGTGGAGAGGTGGAGAGGATACAAAGATCAAGTCAAACTTACTTGGGGACGATGACCACGAGAGTCTGCAAGTACTCGGTGTTGACAAAGTCGGACGACGAGACCACGTCCGGGGTAAGCACGTCGCTCAGGTTCGCAACCATCAAATTTCCACTGTTTGAGAGACAGGCAAAAGAGAATCAGATCGCTAGACTCGAATTGTCCATTCCTGCACCGGTCTGTACCCTTTTTTCTTCTGGAGACCCAGCAATTGCTGCTTCTTTTCCGAGTAACGCGCGCTCAGCTGCTTGAGCTCTTCCTCAATCTTGCCGACCGACTACATCCAGAAACCACCGTCAGTCTAAGGACTGTCCTTTCCTCATACTCTCTCTCTCACGTACTGACTGGATGATGTTGACAATCTCGGGCAGCGGACGGCGGTGCGGATGCTTGGCTTCGTCCCACGCAAAGTAGTTCAAGTAGCGATCCACCGGCACTAAAAAACAAGTTTCTGTGAGTCTCTTTTGAGACTAAAAACCACCGCCGATAAGAACGTACCGCCATCGACGGTCAGCGCCTGGTTGTCCTTGTTGAGATCGTGAAATTGGCGCTCGATCTTGCGCACCGCGCCTTCGACGGCCATGTCCACGCGGTTAAGATCGTCACTCAAGGCCTATTCGCATACCACAGAGCGCGTATCCATAAGACCACGACCGCCACCGCAAAGGCACAGAGTCCTTCACGCACCATGAGTGAGTCGAGCGTGCCCACAAGCAGGTCCGATGGCAGCTCCATGCGGAAGCATTCTATCCAAGTACACAGAATCAGTGAAAGGTTCGGAGATTATCTCGCGCTCTACGCGGCCGTTTCGCACCGGCGTAGTCGTGGCGCGCAGAGGCGGTCTCGGCCTTGAGCTCTAGGAAGGTTGTCTCGCCCGAGCGGCTGCTCTCGTTCGGCACGGCGACAAGCCAGACACTCATCTTACTTGGCACGCGAAAAAAACAGTCTTTTCACTTTTGGAAAGCGTAGCTTTCTGCTTCGGGGAGAAGCTTCAAAGAGCCCCAGACAGAAAAACCCAATATCCAAAGTGCACTACTGTTGACTATCCGAATACTAGACTGTATAAAACTGCGTGGCCCACATCAGATACCGCGTTATAGTGTCATGACCAAGATTGTGACTGCCAGAACTGTTCATTCGAGTTCGGGCGGACCCGAAAGCAAGGTGAGCCTGGAGAAGTATACGCACCTACTGGATGATGGAGATCTGGTTGGACTGACGCGCTCTAGTGGGAATTGCTATGACGCGTGTGATATGAATCGATGGGTACGTGACCACGGCAACAGCGCTGTTCACGATGGCGCGTCACTCGCGCGAGCGGTCGCGATCGCGGTCGCGATCCCATTCGTCACGCCGGCGCCAACATGACCGCCATGACGAGCTGCGCGGTCGCTCGCGTTCTCCGCGGCGTAGATCATCGCACCGATCCTCGCGGTCGCGGTCGCCTCGTCGGTCGGACAAACGGCGCCGTCAGCGCAGCCGTAGCCGTAGTCGTAGCCGTACTCGCAGTGTGAGCGCCCACCTTAGCAGCGACAGCGACCACGACCACAAGGAGCGACGACGCAAAGAGAGCAAGCAGCGCAAGAAATTAAAGAGCAAGCGCGAGAAGGTTGGTAGAGGACCTTTTGGAACTGTAGGCACGACGAGAAATCTCAATGCACCTTTGGAAACGACAGAAGGACAAGAAGCACCAGCACAAGGACAAGAAGCACCATCACAAGGACAGCAAGAAGACAAAACCCAAGAAATACGATTCATCTTCGTCGTCCGCGCTAAGTTCCGAGTCGGATTTGGACTCTGACGTCGTCCGTAGTGCAATCTCCGGCAAAAAGATCAAGCGCAAACTGAGCCGCTCGGAGGCCGACGTCCAGGCACAGAAGAATCGCCAGCAGCTCCTCCAGTTTTACAACAGCATGCACGACTAGGCAAGAGAGCTTATCTGAAACAAGATGAAAATGTGTTTTTTTCGTGCAAGTAAATGAAACTGCCTCACTTCACTCTGAGTCGTCCGTTGTGTACGCGTTGTACGCGTTAAGGCCATGCGTGAGCACCTTGTCCTGGATTGGCTGGCGGTCCACCGGGCATTCAGCTACGCGCAGCGAGCATTCAGCGCACAGCACCTCATGGCCGCAAGGCTCGAACCGCACACACGCAAACTTCTCCATACACACGATGCAACTGTCATCCGAAGCCTTGGAAGCGTCAATCGATGGCGGTGACTCTCCACTCATTGCAGCTCGGTACTTTGACCTGAGTGCACCGCGGATCTTGGCCATCGCTTTCGCCACATCATCCTCTAGTTGTTCCAACGCGCCAATGCTCTTAGTCTCCACGTTTAGTCCACCAGATAGAACTTCAATACGCTGGTGGAGCGCGCCATTCTCCAAACGCAATTGCTGGAGGTCACGCTTCATATGGTCTTGGTATCTATTCAGCAGAAGCATGGGGTCTGTCAGTAGGCATTCTGGCGTGAACGGTCCGGCAGTGATGACGTACTCCTCAGCCAATTCTCCACGCTTGCCTGCAATGCGGAGACCGCGCTTTGCATCGCGCAGTTGCTTGACGAGCGTCTCGTTCTCTTGTTGAAAGACGTCACATTGGCTGTGGAGTAGTATCCCACGCACGTCAAGACGTTCGGCATCGTGGGCTTTGGCCTTGAGTTGCATGGATAAGCGAAGACTCCGATCCAAGACAGATGATAGCGTTGACAAGCGATCCAACTTCGAATCATCATGATGGTCGTCAGTCTGGACAGCCTGGTCGCGGGTGAACGGCTTGACGGGCATCTCTTCCGCTGTATTTAAAATCGGTGGACATCCGCTGCGAGGGGACGGCATCGCGGCCCGAAGGCGAGCGACGTAGTTGGACCCGCTGTGAATGCGTCGCGATGGTGTCGTGAACGCCTCCCGCACGTATCGCCTACGAACGACGGGCTTGGGCGGCGCCACTTTGCGCGTGAGCACGTAGCGCTGATGCACTGGCGAGAGCAACGACACGCGAACATCACGCGAACATCTAGTGCGCTTCATGGAATGGTCCTCCAGCAGCGAAGCGACGTCGACCTCGTCCTCTCCCTCATCATCGTTGCCTAGTTCTTTGGAGACAACAGTCGCCTTTGACAACACAATTGGTTCTTCCACGTACATGGGCTCGAGCTCAAGCTCTGGCTCCACGGCGTCAAAGCTTGGCGACCGCACCGAGCCAGTCTCCGAGTCTACGAAGCACCAGTCGTCGCTTGAGCTGCCCATTCTTGTCGATGCAGTAGAAGCTTCGCGTGGGTACCGGGTAGCGAAGATTGGGAAATGAAATGCAAGTTGCCAGTGGTGACACGTTTCTTTTCGCGCGCGCTATCGAGCGCATCGACAGAGTCAGATTATCTCGAGCGGATCCACTATCTGCTCACAGTAGTGGCGTCTCCACATGAAAGCAGCGACTTGCGACACCCATCACCGCTTCCCTATGGTACGCGTGCTGACGTATACTATGGACGCATCATCGTTCCATAGTGCCCCCATGGCTGTTGCCCACATGGAGCTGCGCACCAACCCATGCACCCACATGGCCATCCCCTCTGCCGCGAATAGGATCTTGAAGCGTCGTCGAATCAGATACGGCAATCTGATACCTTGAATTGGTATCGCCGTTATAGGTTTCTAACGTTAAATGTCTGAATTGGTCACCAAAAAGGTGGGGCGGGAAAACCGATCAACGGCAACCTCATGAATCGTGGGGGATCGTCGCGCGCGATGAGATGGTGCGTTGTCGGCGTGGACGCGTCGCTCGTGGCGCTCGACTATGTTGGGGGAGAGATGTACGGCCACGCGCTGGTGGTAGATGCAGCGCAACGCGTGGTGCGTAGCGGCGCCAGGACACTGATTTCATGGCCGCTTTCATCACAACTTCCAGACGACACCGAATGGATCCATGCGGCGCAAGTGGAGGACACACAGCTGGCCATGTATGTATACATTACCTCTTTACCTATAATGTAACCTGGGAGACGCAGCTTATGTTGACTACTCCATGGGGAATCGATTGAGCAGGCCGATCGCGCTGCTAGTTTTTCGTTGCAAGGCGAGTGGAAATGATAGCGACAACTTCCAACGCGCCACGAAGCGAGCACGTCACGAACGCGCGACGTCTCAATCTAACAGGCACACACCAGAAGCGACGCGGTTGCTGTTCTTCGCGATGACTGGCGGCAGTAGTGGTGACTGGCAATTACAGTCGCTTGGCGACGCGACAGTGAACGGCGATCCCTCGACGCAGCAGATTTACAGTGTGAACGGGCCCAGTGTTGTCGCAATCAATACCTCGACGAGTACGCTATCTCTGCTGCAGCCCAGTATTACCGACGAGGGCGACTACGCATTCGCCGTCACGTCCGCCAACGTGGCGTTCCCTATGTCTGCCAAGACGGAGCTGCTGTCGTGTCAGTATATGGATGACGAACTTACCTCGACGCCCCACCTACTACTTCAGTACGCTAACATTGAGCAACCACCACCAGAGGACGACGTTACAATGGCTGAGTGGTACGTGCAGTGGCTGTTGTGGAGAAATCTGTTTACAGACGGTCAGGTACTGATGTTCACTTAAATTACAAAGGCGTCCACCCAGCGAGAAGCAACGGCAGTGGGCGACGCTCTCACTTTGCCAGCACGATTCCAAGGACGCATTTATTTCTTCGTGTCTGTATCTTCCCTCCCGATCCGTCCATGAGGGCGACATCAACGAGTTGGAGCAAATCACGAGCTGCGCTTTCGTGCCACCTCCGTCTACATCCATTCCAAAAGCACCGCTAGCGTGTTCGTCCACAACGACGCCTCTGCTCCGGTCGTCGGTTGTATCGCTTATTGGGATGACCAACAGCACGCTCCGCGTGGTCTCAAATGATGTGTTGTTGGCGTCGTACGTCCTCGCTGGTGAAGCCCGGCACATGTACGTCCTTACTTCTCTTGTCCATTGTACTTGCCTCGGAAAGACGCACTGATTAGCTTTGTGGTCATATAGTCACGTTACCAGTGCCCACCAATGCAGTGGATCCGCAATCGTTGCTGCCGTCTCGTGTGGAGACATCAACCGTTCGTTCTATGTCCTCTCAGTCGACGTGTGGGGTGATCGCCATCATGTGATCTCTCCTTTGCAGCGTGAGTCCCTAAGTGGAACCTAGATCGATGCGTTGTCACCACTAAGCTTTGCGTGTGCTACTCTCAGACTTCACGTTCGTTGGATCCATGGTGAAAGTATCGGTCGACGACGCCTTGTCACACGAGTCTCGGATGCTGGTGTTAAACGACGTAACTTCACTCTCCAGCGACTACCTCACACTCTCACTCCGCAAATCTGTGGTCATCGGCTGCACGTCAGAGACATTGGGTCATGCGACATCATCGTGCCATCGACTCAAGCATCGCACCGAACACAAGACCAGCAAGAAACGAGGTTCCGACCGGCGTGAGGAGATCGAAAACGGAGGCTTTCAAGTCATTGAGCGCGTGAAGATTGACAAAAGAGAGCGAGATTTCGAACGACACAGTCACAACACACGAAATCACTCGTGCGCATCGGAGCAGCAGTTGGAAATGCTGACGAAATCGCTCCAAGAGCGGCTACGTGTTGGTGCGGAGCACTCGGATCGCCTCGAGCGTGTTTGCAACGAGAAGCGGAGGATGATCAAGAGGCTAAATGAGCTCCTCGCCGGAAGCTACGACAATGACCCTCCCTCGGTGGTGGATTCTGCTGCGGAGTTGGTGTCTGTAGTCACGCCCGACCAGTCAGTCAATGATCGCGACACAGAATCGTCCATGACACAGACCCTACGCCACGCGTCGCTTCCGCATGCCAGCACTCTCGGTAACGCCCGTATCGTCTCATTTGACCGCTCCCAGTCGCTTCTGCATCTAATGCTAGACATCCAAGCTCATTTGGACACGCCTGACAATGACGAAAGCGTCTACAGCACCGGCGTCTCGGTCTTCGCGTTTGAACTCACGAATGCGACCGAAGCGGTGCGCTCGTGGTCTCACGTGCGGTATGTTTCACCGCTTCTTCCAGATGAAGAACGTTCGCCACGACGACTCAACGTCGAAGTGACCATCGATATCTCACCAATCTTCCGGCGGCTGAGACAGCACCTTTTCCGCCTCGGACTGTGGCTAAGAGTCGAGCCGGTCAGGACCGACACGACGTCACGTGACGCACTTTCCCGTCTGACTTCAACTTGTTTCATTGGAGAACTCGAAGTCGATCTTGAAAAAGTTGACGGTGAACATGCGAGTTCCTTCCCGGTCCCCCATGACAATCATCTTCGTCCTCAACTGGGTAAGTCCACTGACGATCGCCTGATCGCAATTAGTTCGCTGAAGTGTTGCCGTGTGCCTAGACGAATATCTCCTCGTGTCTGCCGGCTCCAGTCTGCCAGATTCTGTTGTTCTTGCGCGAGGTTTGCAAGCATCGCAGCTCAAGGTTGTGCGTCCGCTGTTCGCTGTGCTCACGACTGAACCAAGTGTGGGAGGTGGTGAATTCCATTATCACGAGGACACGGGAATCGTAAGGCTTTTGCGAGCCGTATCCAAAGACGTAGTCACGATGGTGAACCCGTTGGCGCTCTCCAGTGTCGAGGTAATCCAACGTTTCATCCGCCTCCTCCAGTCTGAACTCGACCAACTCGGTACATTGGAGAACCAGCTTACGACCGTCGACAGCGGAGAGACACATGCTTCGAGCCATCGCAGATCTGTTCTCTTCACCCAGCGCCTGACCGATTTGCAGGCAGTACGAGTACTCAACGAATGGCAAAGACGCATCAATTTCCAGTCAGCATGAATTTATTAAATTCACAGCATCTCCTTCATCGGCACACGTCGCCTCTCGCGTGCAACCGTGTCAGCTGCTGCTGGATCTCTATGACTCGCATCTCGGTCGAAAGCATGGAATGCTCCATCCGCGTCAGTGTGCCATTTAGTCGAAACACAAGCCAGATCAGAATCACGATGATGATCCACGGAAGCACTACAACACCACCATCAAAAACAAGCACATCAGTCTCAAGTCTCCTCTCGTTTGAAGGCGTCAAGCTATGCACCTTGCGAAGAAACGCGACGATGGGATTTCTGGGTTCGGGGAGAAACACGCGACCTATCACGCAGCGAGTCGACGGCACGTTGCTCAACAGCTACTCCCGTTGGTCGCCGCCCAGGCGGCCCTTTCTCTGGACAATGTGCAGCATGCTGTGGCGTACCGTTGCTCAATTTAGAGCTTGGTGTCAAGCTGCTTCTCGCGTTGGGTGGCAACGGCGAAGGTGACCGCTCTGGTGCGACAGTTTTCTCTCCATTCGAGCGTGCACGGAGATGGTTTCTGGCCATACCGACCCACTTGAGCCATTTGGCTTTGTTGTCGGCGATTGCACGGGATTCGATCTGCCCTTTCCAGAACGTCGACTTGCTGAACACGACTTTTAACTCGATCGTGAGCGAGCATTCGTTAGGGGAGTGAGGGTGCGGCACGACGGTCCATCGATCTTCGACGCTAAAGTAGTCGCCGTACGGAATGTCGACCAGGCGCGTCGACGTCTCAATCGTGTGGACGTTGTGGTCGCTAGTCTGGTGGCACTGCAAGACATCGACAATCGACGAATTCGGTCCGAGCGGCGAGTCAATGGGCACGCGGAATTGCATCGACCGCGTCTCACCGAGCGATTCGTCTTCGGACCGCGCCGACCACGGATTGCATTGCATCTCGGTCGTGCCGATCCGCGCATTGTATTGCTCGTGCCCAAACGACGCGTCATCGGCGATAAAGGTGGCCACAAAGTCGTCCACCGAGATAGGAAAGGTCTCGTCTACCAACAGCTCCATGGTCGTGTCACGCGGTGCCGCGACGATCCCTCCATCCGACACTGTACGCCGCCGCAGCCGATCGTGATCCTCGTCCTCCGATGACACAGCAACCGCCGGCGTCTCGCTCGTGGCTGTGGCCATCTCACCACCTCCCGGATTGCTACCATCGGCGATATCCTCGCTTGGTGCAACCACGCTCACGCGGTCACGGATCTCATTTATCAAATCAAAGCAGCGGTCGCGGTTGGTCCCCCAAAAGCTTGAGAACGTATAGTCTTCCAGCGACGCTGTCTTGATGCGGATCGCGCCCTGAAACACAAGCGTCGTGGTCTTGCTGAGCTCGGTAATCGATTCGTACGGAATGAGAATCTTGCGTTCGCGACCAAACACATTCGAGTAAAAGCACACGTGCGTGCTCGTGGGGTACATGCGGCCGTGCATTGGAAATGCCGCCGCGATCGCGCACGAGAAATCTATGGTAAGCACCCGTCAGCATGTCCCAACCAGTCAATTACGAGGATACGATCCCTACCTTTGTGAAAGGTCGTGGAGCGCGGCAGATCAAAGATCGCACAGATCACTTCTTCGCGCATGTCGTCACGCGCGCGCTCGGCGCCTTCTTCGCTCTGGTCGTCGCCATCGATGGGTACAAAATCTTGGTTCAACGGCAAATTGAGCTCGTCGCTTTGGCTCGGCGGACGGCTAGAGGACGACGACGGATGTGATGGTCGATGGCGGCGGCGCCGTTGGGAGCCGCTGGTACTACGCCCGCTGCGACTGCTGCGGTGGCTGCCGGCGCTGCTGGCGCTGTCGGTGCGCCGCTTGGTCGGGTCGTCGGTGACCGAAGGTGGCGCCATCGCATGGAACTCGTCACCTGTCGCAGACGGTGCGTCCTCTGCGACAGACGTGCTCATGCCTAGCGCCATGCGGAGGCTGCGGAATCCGCCAATATCCATGGCGGCCGTTAGTGGAATTGAATCGAGGATCCACGGAGGCGGAGACGGAGGACGTCGAAGAATGAGGCAGGGCTCCCGGTGGCACGCCGCGAGACTTTCTGCGTATGGGCTTCAACAGGAGCAACAGTGGTTACGTTTGCTGAGTCCATTGACGTAACTCTCTCCAGACCCAATAACAGAGTGCGACAACACAACAGCAGCTTCTGTGACAGTTGTTGTGTACCCTCTGCCAGCGGGTACACACAACAACTGAGGCTTCTGGGCTACGATCGTATCCGTATCCATGGTTACGCCGTTGAAATCACCTCAATAGAAGACCCAATGAAGTTACACTCGATCACTGTACACTGCCCTTCGCAATTGACCAACCACTATGGGGTCGAGCCGCGTTGGGTCGCGGGCGTCGCGCAGTCGCAGTACCGAGCGGTCTCGTTCTGACCGATCCCATCGCGACCGTCGCGATAGCGAGCGTGAGAGCTCTCGATCGCGCCATCGCTCGCGTTCGCACGAGCGGTCCAGCGTAAAATTCGAGCGACGGCGCCCCAGTCTGAGTCGGAGCCGCTCACTAACGCCGGATGCTCCAGCGAAACGCCGAGACGATGAAAGGAGCAGCAGTAAGAGGAGAAGCCGCAGCCGCAGCCGCAGTCGAGAGGGCAAGAAGCGCAGCCGCCGTCGTGAGCGTAGCGCTTCTGTATCGTCCTCCTCGGACGTGGATTCCTTCTCCTCCTCCTCCTCCGAGTCTGATGGTTCGTTGCGAAAGCATCGCCGCAAGAAGGACGCCAAGAAACACAAAAAGAAATCAAGCAAGAAAGACACCAAGAAAAAGCACAAGAAAAAGCACAAGAAAAAGAAAAGCAAAGGAGCTGCGACGGCCGTGAACCAAAATGCCTATGGCAAATACGGCATTCTACGCGAGTCCGATTTCCACACCAAGAGCCAGTCGTTCCATGCATGGCTGCGCGATATAAAAAAGGTATGGCGTTATCTGTTCATTTTTATTGGTTCACTATGCCTCTGACGCTGGGAGGAATCTTAGATCGTCGAGTTTAACGGCCCCAAGTGGGAGGCCATGGAAATGTTCAAAGAGTACATGGAGGACTTCAACACGGCGACCCTGCCGCATGAAAAGTACTACGACATTGAAAAATACGACATGCAGCAGTACCAAAAGCAGCAGCTCAAGCGCAGCCGCGACGGCAATAGTAAGAGTGGCAGCGGTCATCTGGTGGTGGACGAAGAGGCCCTGCGGCGCGAGCGACATGCGCAGCGACTCGCCCGCGAGCAAGACGATTTCAAGCTGGTGCTGCAGACCATGGACGCCGGAAAGATCGAGGCCATGCGTCGTCAGGAGCATCTCCGCGCGCAGATGCAGATGCACTACAAGGCTGGCGATGTCGCCGAGGCACGCCGCATTGAGCAGCTTTTGCGGGCTGATGAAGATGCCGCAAAGAAGCGATAGAGTTGAAGGCGATCTGATTGGATAATAAGGAGTAGAAATGGATCATTAGCCAATGAGAGGTGAGAATGTGAAAAGCTCACCTCATGAAGTTGCGTTCAAACGAAACCATGCAAATGGACGCTGAACACGAAGGTGCCACAGTCGAGACGCTGGCACTGGGTGTACGCGGATACGTGTGCGAGATCTTTGATGAGCCAGCGACGGCGTGGCGCTTGCATCGGGAGGACCATTTGATCAACTGGCAGGACGATGCGTCGCTGCGTGTGGACCGGTACGACGCGCGCAATCTCCTCCACGACCGCGCGGCATTCCGGCAGCTCAAGCGAGCAGCCACGGCGGAGAATGGTGGCGTCTGGGATGACGAAGATGCTGAAACAGAAGCACTGCTGCAGGAGCTAAGATTTGGCGATTTGAGGCGCGTGCGAGAGGACGCGCAGTCAGACAAGGAGGCAACAGAGGAAAGGGAGAGCGATGACGCCGCGAAAAATGCTAAGACCGAAGTGGTGCCGATAATACCACAGAGTGAATTAACACCAAGCATCCAGGCGGTGGGGTGGAGTGGTGCTAGACAATACAGCAGTTTGTACAGGAATACTGATGGTAGAATGTGTGTTGTAGCCGACGACGCGACAAGAGCGCGAGGTGATCGAGACGACAGCGCAAAAGACGCGGGGGAATAGTGCGTTGGAGATTATGATGAAGGTGTGTCAACGGATTGAGACCTGTTTCTTCCACGCGAATTGATCTGACGAACGGTCGTTGCTCTCGGCTATTGCTCGTGCAGACGCGATTGGCGGGCAACGCGCAGTTTGGATTTCTCAACGAGACTCACGCGCTTCACAGATTCTACGTAGTCCTCCGCGACCAAATAGAGCGCGATTCATCGTCAACAGCACCTTCGGCCGTTCGACTGTTAGGCGACGAGTACCAAGAGGTGAGATTCTCTCTATGTGACTGTGATACACTGCGTGAGAACGCTGGCCAACATTTTGTGTGTGAGAAGAGCGATGAAGACGACGACGTCGTCTTGCCACCACCACGATCAACACCCGGGCACATAGCCATAGTATCGTCCCCTGTGTCTCACCAGATCGAATGTCGAGGGAGCAAGAACAGAAGTCCACGATCAGAATTTTGTCAACGGCATAGCCGCAGTCGTAGCCGCAGTCGCAGCCAAAGCCGTGGTTATCAAAGTCGTAGCAATAGCGGTCGCCGGTCCCAAAGACGAAGTCGGTCGCGCACTGCATCTACCGAGAGACGACGATCTCGTGGTCGAAGTCGCAGTCGTAGTAGAGAGCGTCGAAGACGAAGTCTCAGTTCAAGTCGGCAGGGTCGACGACGATAAGAACAACAAAAAACCACCGTGTGGATGCCATGTTCTATTGTCTCGATGATACCAGTGCTTTTTCTTTCCACTGTCCCATCGATGCGACGGCATTGAGTAAGTCTTCGCCAGCGCACATCCGCTTCGATAGACGAGTGACAAGACCCAAGACGACCAAATGGAATTACGAAAGCGTTGTTCACTGTGTCCGAGTGGGGCTATCGACTACAGACGACCGCTGCGTGCTTCGCTTCTTACGGGAACAAGCGTTTCTACAGACACACACCACCACCACATCAGTATTCTCTTCCCAGCATCACAAAGTGAAAATAATAATCCGTACCGGGTCGCGCGGGAACATCGAGGCCTTGCGGATGTTGCCGAGGCCGAGGTAGAGCATGACCACGCGCTCGAGCCCAATGCCGCCGCCGCCGTGCGGCAGAGCGCCGTACTTGAACGCATCAATGTAGGCCTTGAGGCCTTCTTTTTCAATGCCGTACTTGTTAATGCGGTCCTCGAGCATGGCCGAGTCGTGGACACGCTGGGCGCCCGAGACAATCTCTTCGCCGCGGATAAACAGATCGTACGAGTTGCTCCAGCGCGGGTCGTTCGGGTCGGGCATCGTGTAGAACGGACGCACGGCCAGTGGGAAGCGGTCCAAGATGTAAAAGTCGGTACCGTATTTTTCCTTGACCAGCCGCCCCAAGGTCTTCTCGTTCTCGGTCGAGAGGTCCTCTTCTTCGCCCTGCTCGACGCCGATCTCCCGCAGCATTTTCACGCCGTCTTCGTAGTTGATAATGAGCGACGGCTTGTTGTACTTGAGTGGTTCAAACGGATGCTGCTCGTTAATAATCGCGAGCTCGCGCGTGTACTGCGACGCGAGGTTGTCGAAGATGAAGATAAACAGGTCCGAAAAGACCTCGAGCACTTCGTGGTAGTGGTCCTTGATCGTCATTTCAAAGTCCAAGCCCGTGAACTCGCACATGTGGCGGTGCGTGTTCGAGTTCTCAGCGCGAAAAACCGGGCCGAGCTCGTACACTTTTTCAAGGCCCGAGCATGCGCACGCCATTTGCTTGTAGAGCTGCGGCGACTGCGCAAGGCACGCTTGTTGGTCAAAGTACTGGAGCGTAAAGCAGTTGGCACCGCTCTCCGAAGCCCCACCAATGAGCTTAGGCGTGTGGATCTCGACAAACCCACGCTCGTCCAAGAACTGGCGAAAAAGCCGCCCGACGCCGGCCTGGATGCGCATGATCGCTTGATTCGCGGGCGTACGCAGGTCGAGCACGCGTGTGTTGAGACGCGTGTCCATGCCGACGTCGACAAACGTCGAGCCCTCGGCCTTGACCAGCGCATCGGGCCGCGCCGCGTCTTCGACCTGGAACGGCAGTTCGGCCAGTGCCTTGCTCACGACAAAGAGCTTGTGCACTGAGAGCTCGACATCCTTTTGCGTCGTACTCAGGATCGGCTGGTTGGGCAAAACGACCGTCACGAGTGCGTCGACGACCGATTCTTTGGGGATGCCGCCGGCAAACTTGAGCATCTCGCGCGGCACACTGTCGCTTTCGTTGAGCACGCCCTGAATGGAGAACGTGCCTTGGCGGAAGACCAGGAACGCAATCTTGGAGGTCGCACGCACGCTCTGCAAGTGCGCACGCACCCAGATCTGCTGGCCCTGGAGTTCGGGGTTCACGTCGCCCACACTACAGAGAGAGACGGAGCGCGTGAGTTCCAGATCTGTGACGCAAGCGAGAGAATCGAGGAGACGTACACAGTGAGCACCTTATCGGTCTTTTCCTGCGACTGGATGAGCGGGAGGTCGCCGTAGGTCTCGGTGAGCTTGGGCGCGGCCGCAGCAGCCTAGTCAATTCAAAAGATCCGCTCGGTTAGACGCATGGCTACACTTTTAGACCATTTCTAACCACTTCACCTACCGCTGCCTTCTGGCGCTCAAGGATGCGCAGCTCCTTCTTGGTCAGCTTCTTCTCCACAGGCACCGATGCGTCCGCCATAATCGTCGTCTCGATGTTTTTCTGGCGCTGGGTTTTGTTCGTGCGGTCTTGGCCAAATCACGAAATGGAGACAAACCGAGCAAGGCCACAGAAGCAAGATCCCCATGTGCGATTGGTTGATACATGGATGTTAATATTAGCCAATCATCATGACGAAAATAAAATTTCAGTCAATCAACATCGACTTATCTATCAACATGGCTACATTGACGGAACACTGGCGGAATGAGCTCTTGGTGGGAAGGCCATGATGAAGACGAACGACGTAGCGCATGCAGTTGGGTCGCAGCAACCTTCACTCACATTCAGCAGCAAGCAAATTGCTCTGTCGCATTGTTGAAGTGGCAGCTTTTGATACGGCTGCGGCTGCGGCTGCGGCTGTCGCTCTGTGTCACGCCGCCATGAGAATCTGCGACGTGCGACGTTTACTAGTTGCCACACACACGTCACAGGATGCGGTCATCGCGTAGAGACGGCAAATAGTGCCTGTGTTTGAGGTGAGACAGCGCTCCTGCGTGTGCCATAGAGAGCCGCGCTGTGAGGCATTTTACGCCAAGCCGCGTCAGGTCGATGTCACTTGGGCTAGAGGTCCTGGTCGCCGAATTTCAACCACGCGCAGTCATTAGCCACGCCACAGATCATTGGCTGAATTTGCGCCGCCGTAAATATCATTGGCTGTAAACTTACGCCAACCATCTCTTGGACCCAAATTTCGCGACTTGAATGCACCGCCGTCTCATCATGGTCGGCTCGACGCGCGCGAAGCGCAGTGCTGCTGCAGCCGCCACCGCCACCGCTATTTCGCCAGTCGCAACTGCCGCTCCGTCTTCGATACGTCGCTCGCCAAGGTTCCTCACGCGCGCACACAGCAGCGTCTCCCAAATTTTGACCCCAAGCGATGCCAATGAACCAACATTAAAGCGCAAAAAAACCACAGCCAAACCCAAGGCTCCACCCGCCGCCTCCTCTACCGCAACCACTTCTGGCAATGACGAAGCGACCGTCGTATTCCGCCACGGTACACTCTCGCGCACATATGAGCAGACCAAAATGGCATCGGGCAAGTACCAGTACGTCGTAGGCTGTGACGAAGCCGGGCGTGGTCCACTCGCCGGACCCGTAGTCGCCGCGGCGTGCTACGTCCCCCTGGACGTGACGATCGAAGGTATTCACGACAGCAAAAAGCTCTCGGAGCCGCAGCGCGAAGTACTCTACAAGCAGCTCATTCACCATCCCAGAATCCACTATGCCGTGAGCATCAGCAGCGCCCAGCGCATCGACGAAATTAACATTCTTCAGGCCTCGCTCGAAGCCATGAGCGACGCGGTCGCAAAGCTTAGTGTGCCGGCGGACTTTGTGTTTGTCGATGGCAACCGCATGCCCACGCAGCTTACGGTGGACGCCGAGACCGTTATCCAAGGCGACAGCAAAGTGTATTCGATTGCTGCGGCCTCGGTTATCGCCAAGGTTACGCGCGACCGGATTATGGTGGAGTTCGACGCAGAATACCCCCAGTATAACCTCAAGCAGCACAAAGGGTACCCCACGCGCGAGCACATGGCGGCGATCGCAAAGCACGGCGCGTGTGCGATCCACCGCATGACATTTGCACCACTCAAACCCAAGGCTCCACCCAAGAACAAGAACAAGAACAAGAACCAAATATGATAGAACAAATCCAATAGATGGAACCGTTTTCGTCGGAACAGCATGGGGTGGAATATAATTGAAAAGAATAATTCAACACATTAATTCGACTTGGGTCAAGCTGTGCTGTAGCTGTCGCGTGCCGTCGACGCGAGCGAGTGCGACGACGCCATGCGCTGCATCGCTATAAGGTTGGCCGGACTCCCGTCGGTCGGGACACAGCCAATCAGCGACGCGCGCGACGCCTCGATCGACCGCCACTCAAAGCAGTCGTCGCACACGCGCTGGGGCTCGGCATACCCCAGTTCCGTGAGCTGCAACCGCCGCGTCGAGTGCTCAAAGCAAAACGAATTGCCGCAGCTGCGGCAGTGGTGCCGCCGGATCAGAAACGTGAATTTGCAACGGCAGGCTTTGCACTGCGCGTCTTTGCACCAGCGCGGAACGCTCCCGAGGGCCGAGACCACGCTGCCGTTGCTGAACGCCGAGGCCTCCAGCGCGTCGCCAAAGAAGCGCGGCGTCGGACAGCGCGAGAGAGAGAGACCTGAGTGGGACGCAGGCCGTGCCGACAGCGGCGCCGTAGGCATAGGGTGACGCGGCGACTCGGGGAAACCCGTGGAGCCCCAGGCAAAACGACTGTGGGGAGCACACGCTGTGAGCGGCGGTGCGGCGGTCAACTGTCCATGGCTGTTGCGCTTCTTAAAGTGGGCGGCCGTGGTTGGTATCGCAGCCGTGACCGTGGTATCCGCGGCTTCTGGATCTTCGGCCAGCTTGTTGGTGTCGTCGACAGCGCTGTTATTGTCACAATCTTCGGGCAATGCGAGGTCAAAGGTCCCTGAGTGGCGCGGCTGGAGACTCAGGCGGTGGGGACTAGGAGCACTGGACAGCTCGGTCTGCTGCAGCTGCGCTGTCACAAACCGCTTGACAATCTCGTCCTGTTCGTGCTCTGGGTTCGACGCGCGGGCCGCTTCTTTCAGCTCGTCACGGAGCTGCTTGACCTTGGCGTCCAGCGCATCCTGCTGGTTCAGCCAGCGCTGATGCGGGAGCTGCTGGCTGCGGCGCCGCCCAAACTGCTCGGCTTTGGTCGTCGACGATGCCGAGGCAAATGAGTGCTGTCCGGACGCTATCGAAGGTGGCAGCACTGAGTGCGGCGCGTGCAGATGTACGCGGCTTGGACTGTTTTCGCTGCTGAGATCCACCGCGAGCTGAGACCGTGGCTTAGTGGGCATAGCCGGGTCACTCGACTCGTTCGGCTGATTGTCCGGTGAGATGATGGCCCCCTCGCTCCCACTCGCTTTGTCCGACGAGCGTAGCAGCATGGACGGCCGTGGCATCTGCAGTTTGTTGGCAAACGCTGGCTCGATCGGAATCTGCAAAACACTAAACGCTGCCGCTGTTGTCCCAGAACTAAGCGACTGCGACTGCATGGTCAGCAGTGCCATGCGAAGCGTCGCGAGCTCGGTCTGCAATTGCAGATTGTCTTGCTGCAGCTTGGCGACATTGCGGCTCTCGGCCCGCAGCGCCAGCAGTCGTTTTCGGGCATCGCGACGACGCACGGCGCACTGCAGCACGAGCGTCACACGTCGCAGAAACGCGTATCGCTTGCGGTTGACGTGGCAGCGCCAAAACGTCGTGATCCGCTGGGCTGCACGCAGTTCTCTCTTGGTTTGTACTACACGTGTGGCCTGACGCCGTCGCCAGTGCGACTGACACGCCAAGACGCTCACGTGGAAGCGAGCAAACCGCTGCGTGACGAGCCACCGACGCGTGTGGCTTTGGAGGAGGACGGCAGCCCGTGTCTCCCTTAATTGCGCGACAACCGCGCGGGCGGTGGCGCCACGCAACTGCGCTTGGAGTGTGAGTACTGCCCTGCGCAAGCGGAGGAATGTGTGGCGGGCACCGTACCCTCGCAGTGTTTTCTGGATCCACACGGCCGCACGTGACATGGTCTCGGACCGTAGTCGCTCGATCTGCTCGTACGGCTCGCGGCGAAAAAAGACCCGCGTGCGACCCAGACTCACGCTCGTGGTACTGCTGGGGATCAGCACGGAGAGCCGCGCGAGACAATGCTCTAGATGAGGCGTCTTCCCAGAACTCGGCGGTGCCTGGAACAGCAGCACACGTTGGTACCGCGCGAGGAACTGGGCGTGGGCCATACGCACAGGGAAGCCAGCGCGCGCGACGCGTACTGCCTCGAGCACGCCGCCGCACCGCAGCTGCTCGAGCACGCGCGGCGCGACGAACGCGTCGCTTTTGCTGGCGTCGTTGGGTTTGATGCAGCGCACATAGTGCGGCGCAGTCGCGCGGATGCGATCGAGCAGATCGTTGAGCTGGAGTTTGAATTGGGTGCCGACGCTTACGGCCGCCAGCGTCGACTTCATCGATTTACTAGCGCGTCCATAGGTCTCGATCGGTGGCGACGGACTCGGTCGTGCGGCCGCTGCCACGCTGAGACTCTGGACTAATGGGTTCCGCGAGGTCGCGAGTAGCGACGCCGCGGTCTCGCAGAATGCGTCCTTGTTCTTGGCGAGAAAGCCGTCGACCGCATAGCTCACGCGGCCGGCGTAGTGCGCCACGACAAAGTGACTCTGGCGCTGCCACCCCGACGCCGGCGGCGCAAAGTGCGCGTGCACCGTCTTCTTTTCAAACTCGGCATAGAACTTTGCGAGCAACGCGCGGTCAGTGCCTTGGGGAAACAAACACTCTTGGTCGGCGAGTGAAAAGAGCCCCAGTGGTTTTTTCTCGAACAGTTCGAGGCACGCCTTGTTGTTGGGAAAGTCGACGAACGCCCACGCAATGCCTTCGGTCGCATAGAGCGTTTGCTCTTCGTCAAACACAAAAGCGTTGAACTGGTGCTGCAGCGCTTCGTTTGCGTAGTTGATGCAGAGCTGCTCGAACGAATTCACGGCCATGTCTTCAAACCCAAAAATGTCCAAGAGCCCAATGCAGTCGACTGGGATCCCTTCAACGTCATAGTGGATCTTGGAGTTGATCTTGCCCACTAGCCACGCAAAGAGGAGGCGATAGCACTCCATGACTAGTGCGTTCCGCGTGTGCTCGGCCTGCGCGGCGTCCAGCGCGACAGTGAGCGTCTCGGTCGCGGTCGTAAGCGTGCGTTTAGTCATGGCGAACGCCAGCGGCTCGGGCGCGACCCGCAATAGCGAGGCTGCCGTGCCAAACGGCTCGTTCCCGGCCGCCACAATGGACTCGCTCTGGAGCCGCTCGGCGAACGCCACGTTCCCAAGGTGCAGCAGCGCCGCGACGACCGAAAACACATCGACGATCTCGTCGTCGCGCAAACCGATTTGCTGCATCGCGCGGTGCGTGCGCGTAAACTGCGCCGCGTCGTCGACGCCGTCGCGCCGCGTAAAGCAGCCGCTCTGGTTGAGGATGCGAAAGTCACTGGGTGCACGCAGCTTCCACGCCGAGGCCGCTGCTGCGATCGCCGGCGGCGCCGCAGAGGAGGACGTGGAAGACGCGGCTGCAAGGAGTTCGTAAAAGACGTGGAAATTGCGTTCGTGCGGTGCCTGGCAAATCACACGGATTTTCTCTAGCAAGTACGTGCGGATCCGGGCCCCGACGATCGCGTGGCGCGGCGTCGTATCGAATTGGAGTTCAATGAACTTGCCAAAGCGACTGCTGTTGTCGTTGCGCACTGTGCGCGCATTGCCAAAAGCTTCGAGGATTGGATTCGACTGCAGCACCTGCGTCTCGATCGAAAACATCGAGGTACTATCAACCGCTGCCATGGGAAGCGACGCCGAGGCGCCGCACGTCTCGGCAAAGTACTTCATCATGATCTTGGTGGCCTCGGTCTTGCCGGCGCCGCTCTCGCCGCTGATGAGGATTGACTGGTTGCGGCCGTTGCGGACGACGTCGATGTACGCTGCGCGCGCGATCGCAAAGAGATGCGGCGGCGAGGCTGTTGAGGGAGTCGTAGACCCATCCACGTTGGGGGCGTACTGCGCGACGGTCGCACCAGTGTACAGCGCCGGAAGCTTCTTGAACGGGTTGATGGAAATGAGGATCTCGCCAATGCGCGTGTAGATGGCATCCCGCGCGTACCGCAGTCGCAGTGCGTGGAGGATCGACGCTTCGTGGAGATGCGGGAGCGCCACAAGGTCGCTCTGGTCGAGTTCTTGGTCTTGGTTCTGCAGCAGCACGTTGCAGCACTCGCCATTGGGTGCTGATGCAAAGCGGAGGGCGACGTCGACGTGGCGGTCACTGGCCAACAAGTGCACCGAGATGGCCGACGGTGCCGCGTCAGGGGCAGGTCGGCGGACAGCGAGCACGTGGGCGGCGACCCAGACCAGGGGATCCGACGGCTGGTGGACCCAGACGCGCGTGCCGACATCCATGGCGCTGGCGGTGACGAGATGAGACGACGCTGCTGGAGGCGCAGGGCGGAAGTGCGAGCAGTGGTGTCGGCGGCATCGATGGCATGGTCTCTCTTGCTCTCTCTCTCGCTGCCTTTTTAAGGGACGACGCAGGCGAAGTCGGGCTATATCGGGACGGCTTCTTTAGCCCATGCGACGATGAGCGGCGTTTTTCACCTGAAAAAGGCAGTCGACGAGAAAGTGCAGCGTGTGGCAAATCAGCCAATGAGGGTCTGCTGTGTGCCATGCTGAAGCCAATCAGCGCGGGTTATTCGATCGAAAGATCTCCGTGTGATGGGAGGATTGGTTTGCCTAACGTCAATCTTTTTATGTATGCTGAGATACCTATTGGTGGGATGCACGACAAAGACCTGGTCTGAGTCACTCTGCGGCGGTGGAGCTGCTCGCGTCGTCACCTTTGGACCTGGAAACTATCTCTTCGTATTCCATCGCCGCACACGTCTTCGCTCCGACGTCTTTGGGCTGCACATGCCTCTCCCTACGCTCGCGAAGGGGTTCGGCTTCTACGAGCTCCACGCGCCGTGGCCGCTGCTGCTGCCCGACTCGTTGGCGCTGGCATTACCGCTCTGTGCGTTGCTGCTTCCGTACTGACGGTAAGACCCCTGCTGGTGCGAGCCCTGCTGGTGGGAGCCCTGGTGCGAGCCTTGGTGCGAGCCTTGGTGCGAGCCCTGGTGTGAACCCTGGTGCTGGTGCTGCGATGGGTTCTGCTGGTAGCCCTGCGGCATCATGTGACCCCAGCCACCCATGGGCTGCGCACCATACGACGCCCAGCCATAATGTTGACCGTACGACGCTGCGGCCGAGGCGCCGCCCGCCGTCGGGTTCGCCGCCGGCGCACCGGCAGCGTGGTCTCGTGCGTTCGCGGCCGACGCACCCTGGTAGCCCTGCGCACCCGAGCCCGAGCGCGGCTGCTGCGAGCCGCCCTGGTTGCCGCCCTTACCATGGCTCTGCGGACCGCCCTGCTGGTGCGAGTGGTGGTGGTGACCCGGCTGCTGAAGACCGTAGGTGCCCGAAATCTCGCCGAAGCCCTGCGGGATCGCTCCCGGATAGTCGTGCTGGTGCAGCAAGTGCTGGTCCTGGTAGCCGCCTGGCACGTTCGGTGGGTTGGAAAAGCCGGGCATTGGGCCTTCGACGCCGTACGGCACACTGCCACGCGGTGGGTACTGCGTGCGGGGACTGTACTGCGCATATTGCGGGTTCTGGTAGTAACCATAGCCCTGGTAGTAGTTGGCATAATTGTACGGGTTGTACGCCATTGCCATGCCCGGCGGCGGCGGCGGCGCGTAGTGCGGGTGGTATCCTGGCGGACCTTGGTGGTGCGCCGGCATGTTTTGGTGACCGTGCTGGCCAGGCTGGCCTTGGTGCTGTTGCGACTGGTGCTGCTGCGACTGGGTCTGCTGCTGTGTAGGCTTCTGCTGCTGCTGCGGCTGCTGAGTTTGCTGAGCCTGCGCCGCCTGGTACTGCGCCGCCTGAGCCTGTTGGGCAGTGTGGGTCGGCGACTGCACTGACGCAGGTGTAGGGCCAGCGTGGCGGGCCGCGCCGCCCTTGGGCGTGTTCGACGCATTTAATGCCGCTGCCGTGTTGCTAGACGGACCCAAACCCATGGCGTACTGGCCATATGTGGACTGGTAGAGCGCCGACGTCTTGCCTGCGTTGAAATCCGACGCGTAGGTCGAGCCCGAGCCAATCTTGGACGACGCCTGCGTCGCACTCGGCGCGCTACCCTGAAAGTGGCCACCACCCTGAGCACGCGTCGGCGTGCTGCGCTTGACATCATCGGGCTTGGGAAGCGACGCGGGCGACGGCGCCGACGGCGCAAATCCACGAGGTGACTGCGCCTTCTTGGGCGTCACGCGACCCGCCTCAACTGAGAGGCCCGGCGGCGCCGTCGTGGTCACGCTAGTCTTGCGTTCCTCCGCCTCGGTCGGTCGAGCAGCAGGGGACAATGGTGTCGCTTTCTTCTTAGGGGACGACGCCACAGGCTGCGCACCCCACGCGCTGGCGGCAGTGTCTGCCGGCTTGGGCGCGGCGGCCGTGGATCCCCAGCCCCGCGGCGAGGTCGATTCTACGTGCTCGACGCCGTTGAGTGAAAAGCTCCCAAACTGCAGTGACAAGTTCGACGCGACACTTGACTCCCAGCGACCGAGCTTGAGGTACTTGGGGCTCGTAGCCGAACCACCGGTCGAGGTCGACTGCTCTCCGCGAGCGACGGGAATTTCCTTCGGGGAGACAGGCGTTGCCGGTGCTGACTTGGCGGTCGTCTCGGCAGTGACCAACGGACTGCCACGCGTCCAAGCGTTGGGTGTGTGTGCAGTCTTCTTCTCAGTTGTTGCAGTGGTAGTGGATGGTGTGGACCAGTCACCAATGGTCGGGGTCGACACATCCAGCGATCCCCACGCCGAGATGCTGGGTGACTCGAGTTTTTCAGCCTTGGGCGACGCAACCTTCTCCACTGACTTGGGCGACGCAACCTTCTTGGGTGTCGCGGTCTTTTTGGGGCTGGTAATGGCAGCCGCTGCTGGTGACGCTGGTACCTTGGCAGCTGGCGATGCTGGCGTCGCCTTTGGAGATGAAATCGGAGCCGCTGCCGGTCCGACCGCAGGCGATGCTAAGCCAGGTGCTGGCTGCTTCTGTGTAGTTGATGGTGTGGGTGCGGCTGTGGACGTCGAAGTCGAGGCGGGAGCATTTGCCGCTGGCTTCTCGACAGGCTTCTCGACCGGTTTGGCAACGGGCTTGGGTGGTTCCACGGGCTTAATCAAGCCAGCGAGGTTGGGCTTCTTGGTCCACGCGCCCGTGAGTCCCGGGATCACCGGTGGTGGCGGCGGTGCGGCCACGACAGCAGGCTGCTGCGTCTCGGTCTGTTTGCCGGAGGAGGTGTGCTCCTTTCGCTTCTGGCTGCCGCTCGAGCTCTTGGTCTGTGACGCCGACGAATCGGTCTCGGGACGCGATACTGCGTCATCTGTGTGGTCACTAGGCTCGCCGGTGGTCGTCGTAGCGGACGTGTCCGCGCGGGAGGTCGCACCTCGTCCGCTACCAGAAGCTCCGCGACCGCGTACGCCGCCTCGTGCTCCACGGCCACGCACGCCACCGCGTCCGCCAGTGCGGGACCCGTCGGTCTGATCGCCGCTTTCGTTGGCATTAGCGTCCTCTGGCTGGTTCGTCCGGTGAGTCGATCGGTCGCCGCGTTCGCCACGGCCACCGCGACGCGAGCTAAAGCTACTCGATTCCTATATTTCCCGAGAAAGAAAGAGTTGAACCAGTCGGTTAGACGCTTTTGCGAGGATGACACAAAATAAAATAAAACTTACCGTCTTCTTCTTGGCCTTCTTCTCGACGGTCGCCCACTCGTCGGTAGCGCCGCCGCGGTGGTTCTCCCACAGCTCACTGATTGCCTGTTCGGTCTTGGCTTGGTCGCCCTGCGTGCGCGCCAGCAACGCCAGCAGCACGTCGTCCTCGGTGCCGTTGGGGCACAAATCGCGCACCTTGGATAGCTCGCGCGTCTGCTTGCCGCTCGCGCTCTTGGGGTTTGAAGTGGAGGACGGGCCGCCGCCCATGGCGTCTACGTCGGCCGTCAGCGCCTGGAGCTGACGACCCTTCTGCAACAAGTACTCGCGCTTGGTGCTCATGGCTTTTTGTCTGTGTGTGTGTGTTTTAAAAGTGGGAGAGGGAGGGTCGTGGATCGCTAGCGCTCCGATCTGAGAGAGGAGAGCGGCGCAGCGAAGCAAAGAGGAGAGGAGGGAGGAGGGGAGCGGACGCGGGAGTGGACGAAAATGCACTCGGACGGACGTTCTCTTCCCAAACGCGGTTTTGGTTTTGGTTGTGTGGGTGTGCCGATCTCCGCCGTGGCGCGGGGGGAAAGCTGCTGGGGTTGGCTCGCTGAAGGAAACCAGCAACGCCTGGCAATCAGAGTGATGGTCGTTCCCCCCACCCCATAGATCCAAGTGCACCAAGCCAAACGAAAAACGATCATCGGCAACAACAACAAAAAACCTTGCTGAAACACCTTATAGATGAGGTTCGACTATGTCAATGAAAAACCTTGTTGTACCCGCTCATGCAATAGTACCCCCTCTTGTGGCGAGTATTAATATCGACAGCGACAACAGGGAAGATCGCTACAGCTCGCCGCACTCGGTGATGGCAATGCTGAGCTTGGGTTTGCTATTGGGACCAACCGGCACGCTCTCCATCTTGCGCAGCACGAGCAATGACGCTGGGTCCAGCAGCTTCCCAAAGACCACGTGTTTGCCGTCGAGCCAGTCGCACGCCGCGCACGTGAAGAAGAACTGGCAGCCGTTCGAGTTGGGTCCGCTGTTGGCCTGTGTCAGTCGTAAGAGTTAGCCTACTGTATTAGAATGATGAGGCTGAAGTTGGGGCGGACGCACCATGGAGAGAAGGCCGGCCTCGGTGTGTTTGTGGATAAAGTTTTCGTCTGGGAACTTGTCGCCGTAGATACTGATGCGACCCGTGCCATCACTCTAAGAGAGGCAGAATATTCATACGTCAATATCCACGGGTATTAATACCGGAAGACCTGATCACTCCACAAGCAAATGCAATCGCGTAGCGTACCTTGAGGAAATCGCCACCCTACGCACGAGTATGGCAAAACGCAAGCAACATCATATCAGCATCTCACGTAAGCACACAATCCAGCAACCTTCTCACAAGCGACCGTACCTGGACCATAAAGTCCTTGATCACACGGTGGAATGTGCATGCCTTGTAGCCCACCGGCAGCTCCGACTTTCTACAGCCAACGATACGTTATGCGCCAACATCCTTTCCATTTGAATAGTCAACAACGCACTTGTATTCGCCGGTGCAGAATTGCCTATCGAGCCACAGTTACCACATCCATTCCATTAGACCTCTGACCCGACCACCACTCCTTACTGGTCTTTATTCCCCACGCACCGAAAGTTCTCGACGGTCTTGGGGCAGTCATTCTTGAAGAGCTCCGTCTTGATGCGACCCGCGGGCACTCCGCCAATCGACACGTCGAAGAACGTGACCACATTTCCACGCTTTAGCGCGTCGTTCAGCAGCGGATCCATTTTCGTGTGGGTGTTGGTTGATGTTGATGAACTGTTGGAAATGGTGGTGACATGCCAATCCGTTATGAACCTATAGGAGTTCGTAACATGTCGGTTTGTATCAAACTTGAAGAATCTCTCCCTCGTAACCTTCCGAACACTAACCCGCTGAGTCCCACGTGAACCCAACACCTCTTCCTTTTTTCTGACCTCTTCGGCCGACCTCACCCCCGTCCATTCTCCTTCTTCCCTCTTCTTCCACCCTCCACCATGGCGCTAGTGCTGTACCCGCGCTCGTCTTACGACGCCTTCCACGGCCTGCAGATCCAATATCCACCGCATGTCGACCAGGCCGTCCAGCAAATTTACGGCGCCTGCAAAGGCCTCGGCACCGACGAGCAGGCGCTCATTGCCGTGCTCGGCTCCAAGTCGCCCGAGCAGCGCACGCTCATTTCGATGCGTTACGAAGAGCTCTACCGCAAGCCGCTGAAAAACCTCGTCAAGAGCGAGACCTCGGGCGATTTTGGTCGCTTGCTGCGGATGCTCTCGACGCCGCTGCACGAGACCGAAGCGCAGTTGCTGCGCGATGCGACCAAAGGCATGGGCACGACCGAGAGCCAGATTGTGCAAATTATTTCGGGCCGCACGAACGACGAAATGGACATTTTGAAAAAGACCTACTTTCGCCTCTTTAGCAAAGACTTGGCGGTCACCCTAAGCTCGGAATTGAGTGGCGATTTTCGAAAGGTCGTGATGGCGCTGATCCAGTCGCCCATGCTGCCGTTCAATCCGACGTTCCACACGGCCGCCAAAGCCGAAGAAGAAGCGATCAAGCTTTACAAGGCCGGCCAGGGGCGACTGGGTACGAACGAAGAAGTGTTTATTGCAACGATTGCGGTTGCGCCGCCAGAGTTTTTGCGCATGATGGACGCAGCGTACGTCCGCAAGTACAGCAACAATATTGCCAAGGCCGTGGAGAAGGAGTTCAGCGGCGATGCCAAACGCAGCCTCGTGCATCTAGGTACGGACCACGGATCGCTACGATTGATAGACGGGATACTGACTGTGGTGGTGTGTATATTGTAGTCAAGTGTGTGATGGATCCGTACCCGACCATCGCCGAGCTGTTTGAAAAGACTATGAAAGGATTTGGGACCGATGAGACGGGTCTTTCGACCGCGCTCGTGAGGTACCACTGTGTGCTGCAGCCGGTGAAGGAAGCTTACAAAAAGCTTTACGGAAAGGAACTGCGCGACCGCATCTACGGCGAGACCAGCGGTGACTACCGGCGGCTCATTCTCGAAGCGTACGACGCGCCACACGATCCACCAGTCCCCAAGGGTGGAAAGACACCGGCGGGGGCCCCCACCGGTGTACCGCTGACGCCGGGTGTTCCGGTCGGTGGACACACCGTCCCTGGTGGACACGGAGCGGTGCGTTCGCCTACGCAGCAAGGGTACCCTGTTCCGCAAGGCGCCGGAGCGTACCCTCCACCTGCTGGTCAGGCACCTACGGGACATGGAGGACCGAGCGGCGCGCCATCGCCAGCGTACCCCGCACCGACAGGGTACCCACCTCAGCAGCAGACTCCCGGGTACCCTTCGCAGCAACAGGCTCCAGGCCAAGGATACCCTCCTCAGCAGGCGCCGGGTTATCCTCCACAGCACCAAGCACCAAGCGGATACCCTGGTGCTCAGCCCAACCAACCATCACCTGGATACCCACCTCAGCAGCAACAACAAACACAAGGCTACCCACCGCAGCAACCAGCCCCGGCTCCAGCGTACCCACCACAGCAGCAGGCTCA
>JAADVD010000032.1:0-121287 GCA_023334535.1 Pythium vanterpoolii
CGCACCAAACGTGAACCCGATCGTCTGTGCTAGAGACTGACGAAGTGCACCATTGTAGAGCGTATCAGAACTGGACACGGACATGGTGATGTCGCTCTTTGGGAGATTTCGGGTCCGCTTGTTCGTGACCGCCGTGACGACCACGGTTTGCCGCGTGGCCCAATTACTTGACGTAAATGTGAGCGTAGAGACAGATAGCTTCAGCTCCGTCACGACACAACTGAACTCGACGCTGACATCAGCTTGCGGTGCCGAATTAAGCCAGACGTCATAATTGTCAGTCTGACCGAGCTCCGAGATCGAGAGACTTGCTTTTGATACGAGCACGGCTGGATCACCGTCGTCTTTGATCGTGACGATCGTGCCGACAAAATCAGGAAGCTCGTTGCGGCGCTTGTCGATCTCTAGAAATGCCGTGCGGTACCCAAACCACTCGGGCGGGTGTTCATAGTCGATACCGATGTGGGCTCCAAACGCGGCGTTCCGCAGAATGACCTTGAAGACTTGGTCCGGAGCCTCGTACAACGTGTCGTCAAGGATCGGGATCGTGACGTTTTTACTGATTTCTCCATCGGCAAACGTGATCGTAGTGGATGCAACCGGCGTGTATGCGACGTTAGCTGCCGCTGTACACGGACTCAAATGGGTACACTTTCTCGCCTGGACGACGCCGTTGTCGTAATCGTCGTCGTACTTTTGCTTGCCGGGGAGGATAGTTCCGGCAAAGCTTGCGACATCGACGGACACGGATCCACTGCTATATGTATTGATGCCGCTGGCATCCACCAAGCCCGTGCGTACGATCTCTACTGTGACGCTTCCAGCATTCTCTAACACCTCGTACTGGGCCTGTTTAAACGACAGCGTGCCGGCGTCGCGGTCGTCGACAATGTACACCCAGATCTCTGATTGTGGGCCGATACTCGCGCCGCCCTCGGCCGTGGTCATGCGAATCTTGAATGCGCGTGTCACAGGTTCGTAGTTCTTGTTGTTGAAGATTTTCACTGCGAACGTCTTGCGCGTCTCGGCGTTGCCCCAGCTGAGTTTGTCGGACGCGGCCAGATAATCAAACGCCAGACTGCCGCCTTCGGTCGCATTGCTCCCACCGCTCGTACCGACCGTTGTGAGGGTGAGCGTCACTGGCGTGTACGACGATGACGACGACCCGAGAGACCGAACGATGGACACCACGGCGCTGCCATTATTTTCGCGGCAGAAAACGTATGGGGCAGCAAAGTCAAAGCGGCCAGCGTCTCCGTCGTCGACGATAAAGACTGCCGCCGTGCGAGTCGCACCGAATTTGGCGACGCTGGCCGTCGCATCGCTGGCTTTCATTGGTGACAAAGCAGACAGTTCGAGGTAGAAGAATTCTTGTGCTTCATACAGCGAATCGTTGATGATTCGGATGGGAATAAATGCTTCCCGCTGCCTGTCGTCGAATGTGAGTTCGTAGATCGCGTCAGTGAGCTGGAAGTTTTTGGCGTTGATGGCGGTAGCCAAGCCAGGATTCACGAGTCGGTACGTTACCGTGACGCCCCCACTCGCGCCGCCTGTGCGGGTGACTTTGACCTGCACGGTCCCTGCATCTTCTGAAAAAGAATAGGTGTTGGCGCTGAAAGCGAAGATGCCCGCTGGCAAAAGCACAACAAATGATATGGTCAGAACAACCAAATAGAGTACGCTGATTCCACATGCTTGGGACGTACCGTCTCCGCCATCGACAATCTTCATATATGCAACTTGAGCGTTTCCGTCAATAGTTACTCCGTTACTCGGTGAGGTGAGTACGGCCTCAAAGTATTCGTCGTCTTCGTAGACTCCGTCAGAGATGACAGTCACGACCACACTCTTTGTGGATTCGCTTGGTCTAAACTCAACGGCCACGTTGGTCAGCGCTGTGTAGTCGTCTCCTGCTATGGCGCTTGGTGCATTCAAGTCGCTCGTTGACCGCGTTGACACGTAGATCGTGTCTGTCGCAGCGAGACTGCCTGACCGCATGAGATTGAGCTGGAAGTTGACGGTACCGGGGGACGAGCAGAGCGCATCGCACTCTGTAACAGCAAACGGAGCGACAGCGCTGACGAAGGGGACATCAAACCCCACAGTAGATGCTGATGATGCAGTCGTAGCGTGCGAGACAAGCAGCATGAAGAATGCGATCGCGCCATACCAGTGGCGGCGGTGGCAGCGCGTGGTCGCTGCCCGGGCGATTGACGCAATAGGAAGTATAGTCATGCTCACAGAAGCTATGCAACAATGACCATGCATTTGTGGAGAGGTAGGGAGGTGATTATGCGGTGCTCGAAGAATTGTGGGGGGAGGAACGGAACTGAAACGGTTTTTGGCTGAAACCGAATGGGACCGTCACTCTGTCAAACTTCAACTCACTGATTGGTAATATCTTATTTAGACTTGGTTGAACTCTCCAAGTAACGAAACACATGGGTTATTTAACTAATTTTGGAAACTGTGATGGGTACATTCGTATTTTCTCGCAAATTGCAACCAACACTCTGCTCAGACGAAGTGGCAAACGGCAGAGGGAGAAAGCCGCCAGTCGCCAAATCACCAAGCACCAGGCACCGACCAAAACCGGCGACGATGTCTCTCCCCAGCAGCGCCACGTCGTCGCGCGCCTCCATAGACTCTTCCGTAGAGCATTCCAGCGTCTCGGCAGTGTAATTTGCGTGGCATTATGTGGCTTTGCTGGGCGGGATTCTAGCTGGATTGGCATTTCTCGTTGCTCTTATCTCTCGCACTTTCTCACTCGACTCGAACCCTCAGCGATCTCTTCTCGAGCAGAAGCAGGGATAATTGTACGACTGAAGTCCAGGCCACTCTAGAATCTGCACCTCAAGACACACAAGCCTCTGCCGGCGCGACGCATATTAACGAACCACCAGAACGGAGCACCATGATTCCCTTCCTGCCAGCGTTCCCGACAACTTCTACCAGCGAGAGCTTTCCAGATCCCCTACCGTCGCTCAGCTCGGTGCTGCATCAGAATCGAATGGTCGGAGACAATATGTTCGGAAAGGAACGGGTGGCGACACAAGCGGAGACAACCGTCACAACGGAACACCCACCACCAGTCCGTTTCGAGGCCTACAACACGTACGTGGAGATCGTAGTCTGGTAAAACGCGGGAAAAAAGACTGACAGCTCTGTAACAGACTTGATGAGAACGACTGGGAAGAACTTCTCAGCGGTGTCGAACCTCTTGAAGACTATGTCAGCCCCGATATCACCCAGTTCTTTGATTCTCAAAGCAAGATGCAAGGCAGCCAGGATCTTGATATTAGCGGTCGCGAATTTCTCTTAAGCCCAGCGATTCCGGTCATCGGTTCGGTTCCTCACGGCTTCGGAGATATGCTTGTTCCGATTCGTCTCCTCGACCCAGCCCACCCACGCCAAGGTAAGAACAAATCGTACGCAAAATGGCTATGTCCGCCTTCTCACTTAATTCCTGTTTGGGACCAATTCCAGCTTCGTCTCGGTATGGCCTGCGTGAAAAGACTCGAGCAGCTCCGATTCTTCCATCGTTCGAATCTCTTCGCGTCGAATCTCGAGCTCCGCTCGCCCCGCTCCGTGAGCTCCCACCAAGAGCGAAAGCAACAGGAAAGTCCGCGCGGACCCGCCTATTCGCAAGCCCGCCCGTCGACGACAAAGAGAATCAACCTGAGAATGTCGACGTCTCTGCGGCGCCAGCCAGAGCAGCTCAAGCTCTGTCTCAGCTGACCAAGCCCAAACGAAATCCTGGAAAGAAACCAGTAGCTCTTGGCCGACGCTCGCTTGATAGTGTAATTCCCAACTACGCTCCACCATTGACGCTACGTGCCAGCCAGTCGCTGCGTAAGTCGAAGGATTGCTCGATTCCGGGATGTGTCAAGGGAGCTCGGTCCAAAGGCCTGTGCAAGCGCCATGGTGGCGGTAAGCGCTGTTCGTTTCCCGACTGTGCGCGCAGCGACCAAGGCGGTGGCTTGTGTATCGCCCATGGTGGTGGCAAGCGGTGTGCCATTACCGCATGCTCCAACTCTGCGCAGTCGCGTGGGTTGTGCAAGAGCCATGGCGGTGAGTGATCTTCTCTCGGTCTCATTGCTCTGTGGAAATACTGATCGGCAGTTTGTTGCGTGCAGGAGGCAAGCGCTGTGCAGCGGATGGCTGCATGAAAAGCAGCCAGGGCGGAGGCTTCTGTCGCGCCCACGGCGGCGCCAAACTCTGCAAGGCACCCGTGTGCTTCAACTATCGCCACCACAACGGCCTCTGCCGTAGCCACAACGAAGACCACAACCAGTATCAGCTGTGAGGTTGATGCCTCTCGGTTGAACTAACCTATCGTATTTCACAGTAATATTTATCACACCAAATAGAAAACAAATGCGTACCACACATTGGGTACATTGTACCAATCTGATTCTACCGCCAAAACCAGATCCCGCGCTGCTCATGCTTTTGGCGCGTTTTGACGAAGTGGCGATCCCCAACTTCTCCCATCGGCAGAAGCCATCTCTCGTCCCGCTTACGGTTTCTTCCTGGGCTTCAAAGACGCGAACATGGAGGACCACGTACTGCAGGCGCAGGTACGAATCTACGATACATAGACACTCATGAGGTGACGAGACTGACGGTGGCATGTGCTTGTGAGCCAGTGTCTGAAGAAGGTGGTGGTCGAAGAGCGTTGCGCCGACGGCTCGGTCGCGCGCTCCGAGCTTTCGACAGACTTGGCGCTCAAGAAAGAGATGGGCAACGCGCGCCTCGTGAGCGACGACGCCATGCTCTGGGTCGCGCACGGCTCGATCCAGAGCAAGCCCGCAGCCGCCGAGAGCGACGCAAAACTCCTGACGCAGCACGTGACCGTGACCAACGGCAAGCGCAGTTTCTCGTTTTTCCTTGAAACAAATCCCGACAGCGACTCGTTCATCAACGAACTGCGTGCGCAAGTCGCCGGCAAGAGCGGCTTGGAGGCCAAGCGCAAGAAGCGCAAGATCCGCAAACAGATTGTCGAAAACCAAAGCACAGGCTTTGTGCCCGTCGTCAACTCACTGGCGAGTCCCATGAAGCCACCGCCGCTCACACCCAGCAAACGACGCTTGAGCGACTCGACCAACTCACCGCGCCTCGCGCCACCATTACCCATGTCGCTCTCGACCGTATCCGAAGCCCACGGCGTGTACCCGTCACCGTCCAAGTCGCCGTTCCGGTCGCCGTTCCGCAAAAAGCTGACGCCGCCACCGCGGCTCGCAACACCGATCGTCTCGCTATCGCTTCCGCCAAAAAGCCCCGCCGTGTCGTTAGATTCAACGCCGTCGCGCGCCGCGCCACGGAGCGCAGCATCGTCGGCGTCGTCGCTCACGCCGCCTCGCCCACGCGAATGGCTCAGTCCGGTGCGCGGCGGCGCGATGCGCATGCGGCCGCAGCTCACGCCGCCGTCGCTTCGTCGTGATGGGAAATTGACGCCTGGCAGCTCCCGAAGCCGTGACAGCAGCGAGAAAGAGAACACCCCGGTCCGCTCCAGCAACGGCGGCATTGTCAACAAGCGCGTTCGCTCATTGCAGCGGATGTTGGACGATGTGCCGCGTGAAGAACCCGAGAATGCGGCTGGTGCGCGGCCGCCGCCTGTGCAGTCGCCGTACTTTTTGTCCCCCACCAACGCCCGTGAGATGAGTCCCGTGCGGCGGCCGTCGCCTGCCAAGAAACTGCGGTCGCCGTCACGGCCGCTTGGAGAGCTCCACCAGAATGGAACACCGCCGCTGCGTCCGCTGTCGGCCTCGCTGACACCGGGTAGCAACAACAAGTCCGTGCTCTCGAGTGAGTGGGGGTTACGCAAGGTTACCCACGGGTTACTGAATCTCGGTAACTTTTGCTACATGAACGCAATCGTGCAGTCACTCGCCGCATTGCCTGGCTTCGCCGATCACCTACAGAACGACGAGTGGATTTTGCCCATCATTAAAAAGCATTTGGCCTCGAACGGCACGGACCGCAGTTCCCTAGAGATTGCAGAGCTGCTGGAGACGTGGAAAAATGGGGACACGAACGACCGCCTCGCTGTTCAAGAAAAGCTCGCGCTGCTACTGCAGCAAGTGATCGACGGCAGTGACACGGCGATCAACCCAGAACCACTGAAGAATGTCATGGGACGACGGAATCCACGGTTTGCATCGTGAGTACTATGTGGCTGACTGCTAGACTAGAAGGAGTGTACTGATATTCTGGTTGTAGGCACTTCCAACAAGACGCCCATGAGTTTTTGCTGCAGCTAGTCACGGAATACGAGAAAGAACTGGTGGATGCTGTTGAAGGTGTATTGAAGGCTGCCGTCGAGTGTGAGAGCAGCGAACAAGCGACGCAGCAACCCGAGCCGACTCCCACAACCGAAGAGGTGCCCCCACCATCAAAAAAAATCAGTCTTCTTAACTTTTTTCGCCCAGCAAAGAAGCCAGAGACTGTCGCTGTGGAGACTACACCGAGCACAGACACTGCTGCGGCTGAGGTCTCTAGCCAAGCCAAGCCCACTGACCCGGACGCGCTGGTGGCGGATCTCTTCCCCGCGGAATGCTTCCGCACAGAACTTTACCGAACGCTCACGTGCTGCAGTTGCCAGTACAGTCGTCGCCAAGTCGAAAAGTTCTACGACTTTTCACTCGATCTCCCGTTCGTGCCCATGCCCACGTCACCCGTGCAAGAGCCACAGGTTGAGCCATCTCTTGCTGCTCCATCAACTAAGCAGTGTCATTGCGGCGTGGACGCCGTCGTGGTCGAGTCCTCGGGAGAGCGGTTCTATAGCTGTGCCAAGATATCGTGCAGTCTCCGTGACAAGGTGGAAAATGAGGAGGCAAAGAACTTAGACCGCAAGCTCGACGATTCGACGTCGGCACTCCCGTCACTTTCTCAGCAAGGGTTGGAGCGACCATCTTTTAGCTCTATTCAAATGGCCGATCTGCTGCGTGATCAATTCAAATCCGAAGTGCTGGAGCTCACGTGTGAGAAATGCAAAGATGGACGAGAGGCGACTGCGCGCTACGAAGTGAAATCGCTGCCGCGTGTGTTGGTGCTGCACCTTAAGCGGTTCGAGGTCAACCCGCAGACCGGATCGCTGTACAAGCGCTGTGACCTCGTGGAGGCACCAAAGGAGCTGTTCCCCGTGCTCAACATACACAACTGCGACGAAGTAACGGGGGAGCTGAGCGACAAGCGGTATACGCTCAGAAGTGTCGTGCATCATCTCGGGCGGACGGTGGACGAGGGCCACTATGTTGCTGACGTGTGCGGCCCACGCGGCGATTGGCGCCGGCGAAACGACACTCACGAGACCGTGGTATGTAACTCAGTTCTCACGTGATTGGTTGAGAAGGGAATACTAAATTGATGATGTTGCTACCCATAGATTGGTGAGGACTTTGCACTGCGTGCGAGCCGCAGCCAAGAGTCGTGCTACATGACGTTTTACGTGCTGGCGGCACCCGCCGATGCAGAAGAACGCGACAAGGAGAACGTGTCCGCAGCAACAGCCGAGACGACGCCGTCCCGCGTGGCCGTGACAAGCACGACGCCGACTCACCCCGACTCGCCAGCGTCGCTTGTCGGTCGGCGACGAGAGCTCACGCCGCCTCGACGGAATACGTCAAAGGTCTCCAAGAGCCTGCACGAGCTGCTCTAGTTTTTCCAAACCCAGAATGTGTACAGTATTGAATTGCCATCGGTGTGATTGTCTACGGTAGTGTGTATTCATAATATAAAGATGAAAGGGTCTACACGTCTGCCGGCACGCACACTGCGCTGGTCTGTACATCCATCGCCACACCACCACGTCGCCAACTTCTCCCATGACGCGACCACCACACCCGCCAGATTCAAAGAACAGCGACCAGCTTCACCGTGCATCCGAGGGTGGGATCTTCTCTTGGTGTGTGCCATAGCGCGGAGGCGGGTCGTCCTTACTGCTGCTTGTCTCTATCTACACGGCCTCACGCTCTCGAGGTTCTTGCTCTCGCTCAGTATCACTGGGAGATGTTGTTGGGGTTGGCAAATGCGTCCGGCGACTCTTCTATAGGAATCAATCGCATCAGGAAGCCTATTGCAGCACACCGTCAGTGAATTAGGTAGAAGTGCGAGAGAGAGAAACGTGAGAGTTAGCATACCGACAGGTAGGGACAATGCGCCGTAGCCAAGGCACGCAAGCCACTGGTTGAACGAAATGCTGCTGGTCTTGGTAAAGTTGCCGCCAAACTCGGCCAGCAACACTTGCACGACAATGGTCACGACAATTACGCCAAGGAAGAGCACGTTGGTCAAGATGCCGTTGAACACGCGCCAGTCATTGTTGGTGCGCCGCGCATTGAACTCGTTGAAGAGCTGACTAAACACAAACGTGTTGAAGATAACCGTGTAGTGGCGGTAGTCGTACGCGGCGCAAAAAGTCTTGACGCAGTCTTGCGGAAAATCGCCGAGGGCCAGCGGTGGCTGGGCCGCCACATAGTCTTCGCACACCAGCCCAAGGGCACACGCATTACCGCTGCCGGTCATGCACGTTTCGTTATTGCTGAGGGTCGGAAATGTGGACTTGAGTTCATAACCGTGCTGGACGCAGACGTTCCCTTCTTCGAACCCAAACTCCAAGTGGCCGTATGCCAGTAGTAGGAAGACCAATGCGAGTTGGAACACGGCCTGGACGACAATATTCTTGATGATACAGCGGCCCAGCAGCGGAGCCGATTTCTTGAACGGTCTCCGATCCAGTAGTGCTTCTGTCGGCGCTTCGGTCCCTAGTGCCAACGCCCCCATGGTGTCCATGATCAGATTGATCCAGAGCATCATGACTGAGTTGAGCGGTGGCTCCTTCCCACCTACGGCACTCACAAATGTCACCACCAGTGCGACGATATTGACAGTGAGCTGGAACTGAAGAAACTTGCGGATGTTGTCGTAGACACTGCGGCCCCAGAGCACGGCCCGCTTGATGGACGAGAACCGGTCGTCCATGATAATAATATCGGACGCTTCTTTCGCCAAGTCGGTGCCGGCAATGCCCATGGCCAGTCCAACGTCGGCGGTCCGCAAGGCCGGCGCATCGTTGGTCCCGTCGCCCGTGACGCCGACGACTTCGTCGTGCTCGCGTAATAGATTCACCAGTCGGAATTTGTCGTCGGGCGACGACCGTGCCAACACTTGGAGGCGTGGGAGTAGCTTGGTGATTTCCTCTGTGGGCATTTTGCGAAAGACCGGCCCTTCCAACGCCAGACCGTCGGCCGTCATGATGCCGCACTGCCGCGCAATGGCCGACGCCGTGTGGATGTTGTCGCCGGTGACCATACGCACCATAATGCCCGCGCGTTTGCAGTCGCGGATCGCATCGGCGACGTCGGCCCGTAATGGATCTTGGATGCCAAAGATTGCACTGATCACAAGCTGTTCTTCGGGGGCGTCGCTTAGTGCCTGCAGATCCTCAGGTAAATCCGAGCGGCTCAAGTCACGGTGGGCCACGCAGATCGTACGCAGCGCGGCTTCGGCCATCTTGGTGATAATGCCGTTGAACTCGTCGCGCTTGACGTTGGTGAGGTCACACACTTGACCATCGTGGTTGACGTACTTGGTGGCGCGCGCGACGATCACTTCAGCCGCGCCCTTGGTGTAGAGCCGCGCCGTGCCGTCGCTTCGCTTGACGATCGCACTCATGGTTTTCTTCTCGGACGAGAACGGAAAGAGTCGGTCGCCACGCGCTTCATGGAAATGCTGCTTGCGAAGGGCCAAGTAATCCACGCCGGTCTTGTAGAGGAAGATGAGCATGGCACCTTCGGTCTTATTGCCTTGGACTTGGGGCACGCCCTTGACGTCCTTGAGGAATGCACTGGTGTTGACGGCAATGTTCTCGGACAACTGGGCCATGGCACTGGCGTTGACTGGCAGCTTGATGCTCGCCTGCTTGAGCACATCGTCGTGAAAGTAGGTCCCCAAGATCCAGCCTTCGACCACGGTCATTTTGTTTTCCGTAAGCGTGCCGGTCTTATCCGAGCAAATGCTCGTGACGTTGCCCATGGTCTCACAGGCCGCCAATACGCGAATGAGGTTGTTGTCTTTGAGCATTTTCTTCGTCGAGTACGACAGCGAGATCGTCACGGCGAGTGGCAAGCCCTCTGGAATTGCAACGACAATGATCGTGACTCCAATGAGAAACGTGTGGAGCACATAGTTGGGCCACGAAAACTCCATCTTCTTGTCCTCCGAGAGTGCGTAAATAATGATCATTGCGATCATGGTCGCAATCGAAAAGACCATGCCGACGTACCCAATCTGCTTGGCCATGTGCTCGAGCTTTTCCATGAGCGGCGTGGCTTTCTGTTCGCGCACGAGCTTGGACTTGATCTTGCCCCACCGGCACTCGGCGCCAACTGCGATCACCATGCACTCACCGCGGCCCGAAGCCACGAGACAGCTCGAGAGCAAGAACGGATCCGTGGTCGGGTTCTTGGCCACGTCATCAGGCTCGCCTGTGAGGCTCGATTCGTTGCACTTGAGCTCCTGGGCACGAATGAGCACACAGTCGGCCGGTACTTTGTCGCCGGTTTCGAGGATCAATACTTCACCGACCGAGATGTCACCCACAGACACTTGGTCGGGCTTGCCAGCGCGCATGACCTTGACCAGCACGTCGTCGTTCTTGGCGCTGAGCGCGCGAAACTGTTTTTCTTTCGAGTAGTTGTTCACCGACGTCACGACGGCCACGAGGAACACGCCCGTGAGGATCGCGACGCCTTCGCTCCAGCCGGTCTCGGGGTGCTCCATGTACCCGGTCACCAACGACGCGATCGCCGCACAGATCAAAATGATCAGCGTCGTGTCTTGAAGACTTTCAAACAACAGACGAAAAAGCCCTTTCATTGGCGCGTCGGTGAACAGATTCCACCCAAAGCGTTCGCGCCGAAGACTAAAGCTGTTGTCGATCTCACTCTGCGGCAGGCCATGGTCCGGGTCGACACAGAGAAGCTGCGCAAGGCCTTTAAAGCCGCCTATCCGATTCAGCTCAGTGAGGTTGGTCTCGGTCATCTGGTCTTGGTTCAGATTTCGAATCTCCTCGATCGTGATGCCGTAAGGGGAGGTTGGCGCGACTTTGCTGGCGCTGTTATTGACACTCGGACGCGGCTTCATACCGTTGGTACTCGGTGCGATAGCTGTGAGCTCGCCCATGACGATATCTAATGGCTGCAGTAGTTTTAGGAACGCAGGCAAGTGTGTGGATCACCACGTGGGCATCTGAAGAGGGCACTTCGCACTTCGCCCAGCGTCTCGAGTACTTTCTTGGCTGCCTCTGTCGTTCTCGCTCTCGCGCTGGCACGTGCCGACGCTACAGACTTACTCGCTTCCGAAGGCTCGAAACACACCTGTTCACGCTGTGCCGCAATCGGACGCTCTCCAACGCAGCGGTTTCTCAGATCCGAGCCTAACTAATCCGAGCCAAGTGCCGTGTCGCCGTTTATATTTAGGACGATGTTTATCTGCGTGTGTTGCGTTTCACCATCACTATGGTGGAGCTATTCCTGCAACGACCGATACATCGAGGAACGGACGAGACGTGCACCGCCTCGTCATTGAGAAGTCAATGCAGAAAATACACACAAGTGAAGAGCCGCGCGAGGAGACTTTGGGTTGGGAGATGTCAGTTCACCCTCACGTCGCAGATCCCCTGTGGTGAAAAAGATGGGTACACTCTAGCGATTATTTTATCCAATCGTATACATAGTGATTAGTTTCAGCCAATGAGACGCATTTCCAAGCTCCTACCATTATCTGAATCTTTCGAAGGTTTTATTATCTATCCATAAGGTTTTATTATTCCAACTTCAAGTGGGTTTGGTGCTTGTTCTGGAAATCCCAGTGCATGACGACAATTGCGGGAGGCGAGCAATGCCGCAATGCGCCGCGTGCCTCGAGACCAAGGGATTCAACAGGCATGGACAACAATAACATAAGCATACGACATGTGACACCGCTGACGACTTTGTGCGTGAACAGATTCCATAGCGAGCAGCGGAAGGCGCGGCATCCACTGTGCAAAGAATGCGTGCGCGCAGGGCGTGCACCTCCTCCAATGGCGATTGAGGCGGTAACGGCAGCCAGGTACAGGACAGGAAATATTTTGTAGTGTCACTGAAGGCTACTCGTATTAAAGTGGGTGCGTGATGCGCAGTCTGTCGTCCGGGGCGCGGCTCGACGACTTTGTGTTGCTCAGTGTGATTGGACAAGGCGCGTTTGGCAAGGCGCGTCATGGTCATTGCGATGGCCCACGAGGCGTTGTGTTGTGATATTAATGAGCGAGAATATGTAGGTGCTGCTCGTGCGCCATGCGACTTCGAAGGAGGTCTTTGCTATGAAGGTGGGTGCGTTGAAGGCAGTCTATCGTTTTGCTTCGCGTGGGTTCGCTGAGGTTCTTTGTACTATTGAATAGATCATCGGCAAGCGGTTTCTGATTGAGAGCGACAGCGTCCGCCACATGCAAGCCGAGCGAGACATCATGACCAAGGTCCAGTGCTATTCTTCTTCTGTTCTGCGTAGTGTAGTCTAATGCACAGTGCGGATGATGTAACCAGATTGCGCATCCGTTCGTGACCAAGCTGTCGTACGCTTTCCAGAACGACTCCAAGGTACATACAAGACGAATAGATGGGTGGAGAAAGCCATAGATTAACCGTTCGTTGCAGGTGTATTTGGTGATGGATTTCCAGACCGGTGGCGAACTCTTCTCGTATCTACGTGACGAAGGAACCTTTACAGAGGTGGATCTGCCCTCGATGAAGAGTGATTATTCATGTGTACTGATGATTTTTTCGTTCGCTGTTGCGTAGGACACGGCACGATTCTATTTGGCAGAAATGGTTCTCGCCCTCGAGCATTTGCACTCGAAAGGCATCATCCACCGGTGAGCTTAAGGCCTATGAGAAAACGATCTAGTGATCTTGCGAGCTGACGGCAAGCTCTTGTATCAGAGACCTCAAGCCCGAGAACGTGCTGATCTCGGGCAAAGGTCACATCAAGCTCACTGACTTTGGTGTCGCTCGGCAATTCCAGGAGGTTGGTGCTGTCGATTGTTCCCCACCCATTTGTCGGCTTATTATAAATGCGTTCTTGTCCATTTCCAGGGCGACGCTCTCAAGACAGTGTGCGGCACGAAAGAGTACATGGCACCAGAGATGTTGCTGGGCAAAGGTTACGATGCGGTAAGTCGTTTGTATTCTCCTTCACTTTCTATCTGAATGGGGACAGTGCTGATAAAGGCGGTGATAGGCTGTGGACTGGTGGTCGCTGGGAGCACTCGCCTATGAAATGCTCGTGGGTCAGCCACCGTTCCATGCCAAGAACAACAACGACGTCCAGCAGAAGATTCTCACAGCCAAAGTACGAAAATATAGGAGCCCTACGCTGGACGACTCTTTTCTAATCACTCATCTCGAGTACAGATCGTGCTGCCCAAGTGGCTCTCGGCAGATGCCCACTCGCTGCTCCGCTCGTTGCTTGAGCGCAACGTTAGTAAACGCTTGGGCGGCGGCAAGTCGACCATGTTTGTCGTCCGCGGTGTCCAGGCACTCAAGAGCCATGCGTTCTTCAAGGTGCGTGTCGCTACGCCGTGACTGAATGACGTGTGCCAGCATGTCACCCCAACAATGTATGAGTAGAAGATCAACTGGAGTGCATTGGAGAAGCTGCAAGTCGCGCCACCCATGGTGCCCACTGTGAGTCACGAAGCCGACACGAGCAACTTTGACATCAAATTCACCAAGATGCCGGCAAACGACTTCGCATGCGATGCGATTTCGCGCGAGAGCGACGAGCAGTTTTCGGGCTTTTCGTTCTACGGACTCGAGAGCCTGATTGGCGAGTCCATCATCACGACCATCCAGCGACGCAACAGCAGTCTTGTCGTGAGTACTTCAAGTAACATGACGGCGATTGTCGAGGCGCTAGCGGTAGAGAGTTGAGATCGAGAACGCCAACAATCCATTAAGGGTTTCAAACGTGCGCTGTTTTTCCGAGTGTTTTTATTGAGGTAGTACATTGAAGGTCTGTTAACCGTAGTGTATTTCGGAGTGTTTTTATTCAGATCCAGCAGCGAGCACAAAGACAGTTGACACACGGATGAGGCTGACTATAAAGTGGCCGACGCGACTCCCTGTTCGGGTCAGCGACCGAGGAGACTTAGTCGTTCTTCTTCTCCTCCAGCTTGGTCGCGAGCGTGTCGATCGCGCGGAACTGCCGCGTCCACTTGGAGTTGTACAAGAACGGACGCAAGTCAAAGCGGTTGTCGTCCGGCGAGTAGTTCTCGGCATGGTACGATGGCGTCAAGGTCGTCATCTTGTGGCGGTTGATCCCATAGTAAAAGAAGAACCGCTTGACTTTTTCAGCGACGACCGTCGGCGTTAGGTGGCTCCACAAGTGCGTGAGCTTGCGGTACATCCAGTAGGGACCACAGCGATCAATCTTGCGGAGCCGCCCAAACCACCCGAGCTCTTCGTAGCTCATGCCCATGTCTTCTTCATCCAGCTGCGAATGATCGTCGTCTTCGCCAGCATCTACATGGGTCGGACGGAGTTCAGCCGTGGGCGGTGCTTCCACCACAGTCTGGAGCGTGGGGTACTGGTACTGGACGGCTGCCCAGCGCAGCAGCCGCTTCAAGTCGCCCTTCGACACGGCGCCGATTGGGTTCAGATCGCCGCTGCTGCAGTCATACTTGGTCATGTAGCCACGCAAGGCCTCGTCCACATTGGCTGAGCTGAGCACCAGCAAAAAACCATTCTTCGAGCGCACCCACGGCAACAGTTGCGCCAGCAAATACGCCATGACCATGCGGAGACGCGCTTGGATGTTCTGGAGTGCCAGGTCTTGTTGAAGGTTTCCACCTTGCGAGAGAAACCGCGGGGTTTTGCCTGTGAGCGCACCAAAGGTCGTCACCACGGCGTCGACCATCGTGTCCATGCCCATGTTAAGATGGTAGGCACCTATTTCTTGTGCGAGTGTGGTCGCACGTTTCTTGGTCGCCGACGAACTGTTTTTCGTGCCCATATACGTCGTGTGGAGAATGTGGGCCGCGAGTTCCTGGGACGTCATGGGTGTGTAGTCTTCTCCCGTCGTGCCAATAATGCGCTGGACATCACGAATGACAACATCATCACCGGCGTTGGCAGCTTCCGTGACGAGGTGGCACATGACGCCAACGATACAAGCGACCGACGACGAGTCGGCTCCGCCCGATAGCGGCAGAAAGAAGCCACCACCGCCACTGCGACGAAGGTAGTCCCACAGCCAACACGCCGGCCCGAGCGCAATCTCTTCCTCGGCAACATGGTACCGCACATCGATTGATGGGTGCGGGAACAAGTGGAGCTTGGTCTCGTCGTGGCACAAGCTAAAGTTGACGTGGATTGTGGGCACCATGGTTTTGAGCGAACTCGCCTGCTCGCTGCGGCTACTGACCGACCCACGAAACGATCGCACGTCGTCTAAATCGACTGTCGCGGTCACGACCTCTACGTCCTTGACCGAGAACTGCGAGCCCTGGGCGACGATCTCACCGTTGACGGCGATGAGTGAGCAACCGTCATAGTACAACCGACCACCGTCGCAGCCCTGCTGATTGGCGTAGACGTAGATGCCGCCGCTCTTGACCGTGGCACCCTTAATGAGGTCGATGCGCTGGTTCAGCTTGCGCAATTGATGGTGCGAGCCCGATCCATTGCCAATGATCTCGACGCCGGCAAGACCGAGGTTGATGTGGGGACTATCTGGCGTGAACACTTCTTCACAGGTCTCACTCGAACAGGACGAGTCGAGCGTCGTGATGATGCCGTAACCAATCGGCACGTGGACTTGGCCCGTAATCTTCTGGATCGACGTGGGCAATACGTGCTGTTGCACCATCTGGTCCATGTTGTCGCGGTTAACTTTCCACGTTGTGAACCACCGCGTTTCGCGGTAATTGCCGTCGTCAGCAAGAAACAGCTTGGGGCGGAGAAACAAAATTTGACGGTTGAGGCAGTAGACGCGGCAGTTGTACCGCACGCCGTTGTGCAAGACCGGCATGCCAATGTCGCACAAGATACCGTCGGTCACATCCGACTGGAGAATTGCTTCCATCGACTCCCAGCAGTGAAAAAATGTATCGGCTTCGAGGAAATGGTCTTCGCAGCCGTACCCACACACTTCGAGTTCGGGGCCAACTCGGTACGTCGCGCCGCGCGCCTTGGCCACGCGGATAGACGTGACGATACGCTCGAGATTGCCATCAAAGTCGAGCGCCCACTGGTTGAGGTTACACGCCGCCACCGTCACGAGCGAGCTCATCGTTGGGATGTGGTGGAGGTGTCGAATTGGAGACTGCGAGGGACCTGGTTGCGCAAGGACCTACGCATTGAAGTAACCACGGTTACGCTTTTGGGTCACGAATGTAACCGGCCGAACTGATCGGTTACAATGTATTTTACAATCACATATTTACTTACAGTGTATTTCATCCCAACGATGCAAGTTGAAGTATTTACCGTAAAACTGAAAATTCGTCATTATGCACACAGCCTCTAAGCGCAAAGCTGCAATGGTACTTCTCACTGGTGGTACAGTACAGTCAGTCTAGTATGCACATCTCTCTATAGTTTCTTCTTCTCCTCCAGCTTGGTCGCGAGCGTGTCGATCGCGCGGAACTGCCGCGTCCACTTGGAGTTGTACAAGAACGGACGCAAATCAAAGCGGTTGTCGTCGGGCGAGTAGTTCTCGGCATGGTACGACGGCGTCAAGGTCGTCATCTTGTGGCGGTTGACCGCATACGACACGAAGAAGCTTTTGACTTTATCGGCGACCGCGGTCGGCGTGAGGTGGCTCCACATGTGGGTCAGCTTGCGGTACATCCAGTAGGGACCGCACCGGTCAATCTTGCGGAGCCGCCCAAACCACCCGAGCTCTTCGTAGCTCATGCCCATGGTATCTTCGTCCATCTTTACATAGTCAATTTCGCCCGCGGTCGGCACTTTGACGAGCGCTTTGAGCGTGGGGTAGTTGTACTTCGTGGCGGCCCACTGGATCAGTTTCTTGAGATCGGTCTTGGACATGCCACCGATTGGGTTCAGATCGCCACTGCTGCTGTCGTACTTTGTCATGTTCCCACGCAACGCCTCATCGACATTAGCCGAGCTGAGCACCAGCAAGAAGCCGTCCTTGGACCGCACCCACGGCAGCAATTGCGCCAGGAGATAGGCCATGACCATGCGGAGACGCGCCTGGGTGTTGCGCAGTGCCAAGTCCTGCTGCGGTGTGCCGCCATCCGCCAAGAAGCGCGGCGTCTTGCCTGTCAATGTTCCGAACACCGCAATAGCCGCATCTACCATGGTACACATGCCCATGCTGAGGTGGTACGAGCCGATCTCATTTGCAAGCGACTCGGCGCGGTTCTTGAGCACATCTGACGCTTGCTTCTTGGGCATGTAGGTGGTGTGCAACACATGCGACGCCAGCTCCTGCGGCGACAAGGGCTTGTATTCTTCACCAGTAGTGCCGATGATCCGCTGGATATCCGAAATCACCTGCTTGTCGCCGCGATTCGCAGCCTCGGTCACGAGGTGGCACATGACGCCAACGATACAAGCGACCGACGACGAATCTGACCCACCGGAAAGCGGCAGGAAGAAACCAGAGCCACCGCTGCGGCGAAGGTAGTCCCACAGCCAACACGCGGGGCCGCGCGCGATCTCCTCTTCTGGCAAATGACGCCGCGGCTCAATTGACGAGTTGGGGAACAAATGGAGTTCAGTCTCATCGTGGCACAGACTGAAATTCACGTGGATTGTGGGCACCACGGTCTTGAGCGAACTCGCCTGCTCGCTGCGGCTACTGACCGACCCACGGAACGATCGCACGTCGTCTAAATCGACTGTCGCGGTCACGACTTCCACGTCCTTGACCGAGAACTGCGAGCCCTGGGCGACGATCTCACCGTTGACGGCGATGAGTGAGCAGCCATCGTAGTACAACCGGCCGCCGTCGCAGCCTTGCTGGTTGGCGTAGATGTAGATACCACCACTCTTGGCAGTCGCACCCTTGAGCAAATCAATGCGCTGGTTCAGCTTGCGTAGCTGGTGGTGCGAGCCCGATCCATTGCCAATGATTTCCACACCAGCAAGACCGAGGTTGATGTGTGGGCTGTCCGGCGTGAAGACTTCCTCGCAGGTTTCACTCGAGCACGACGAGTCGAGAGTCGTGATGATGCCGTAACCAATCGGCACGTGGACTTGGCCCGTAATCTTCTGGATGGATCGCGGCAACACGTGGCTCTGGAGCATTTGCTCGCGGCACTCGCGGTTGACCTTCCACGTCGTGAACCAACGCGTCTCACGGTAGTTGCCATCGTCCGCAAAGAAGAGCTTGGGGCGAATAAAAAGGATCTTGCGGTCGAGGCAAAACACGCGGCAGTTGTACCGCACACCGTTGTGCAAGACCGGCATACCAATGTCGCACATGATACCGTCGGTCACATCCGACTTGAGAATTGCTTCCATCGACTCCCAGCAGTGAAAGAACGTATCGGCTTCGAGAAAGTGGTCTTCACATCCGTACCCACAAATCTCCAGCTCTGGACCCACACGGTACGTCGCGCCGCGCGCCTTGGCCTCACGAATCGACAAGAGAATTCGCTCGAGGTTGCCGTCAAAGTCGAGTCCCCACTGGTTGAGGTTACAGGCCGCCACAGTCACGAGGGAGCTCATTTTTTATTGTCGGTCGCAGAGGAGGAAGGAAGTTTCGAGAGAGCGAGAGAGAGCGGATTGAGAAATGAGAAATGAGGAGGAGCAATCGCAGCGGCAATGCGTGCCGGTGAGATGGCCACCAGTGGAGGAGAGGAGATCACACGAGCGTCATGGCACCACTACAGTACAGCCCTTGGGCCTGTGCCTGCGCTACTTCAAGCCCGCATCAATCCAGTGAACCCGTACGTACGTGCGTCGCGATCGAGCAGCCTATCCAACCACCCCTCCTCCCTTTGCAATGGCTGGCGCGCGGCGGCTTGATCCCTTCAACTTGAAGAAGCAGGGGCGAAATCGTTGTTCACGACTGCGCATACAGCATCCCACGCCACCCACGTGCCAAAATCCAACCAGTCACGATCGCTCTATTGCCACGTCACACGAGAGAGGGGCTGTAGCGTAGACGTTAGGTGGTGCTTATGTACAGGCAGACCGCGAGGCCCAAGTTCAAGCAGGTGAGGGACAGAAAATAAACTTGAACTTGGGGTACATTTCGGTTGGTTGATTCAAATAGTGTCCTCATCTCTTTGGTCCGTCGCAGATTCGTTTACAGCTGACATGGAGAAGAGTCGGAGCGCCACGTCCGTTTACAGCTTGACGCTAATTGGCAAAAATCATTGGCCGAGATTCAACTTGAACTTTGACTGTCACATGCACGGCCTCTAGTCTGAAGTAGCGCCAACGCTTCAACTGAACCGGTTCGGCTTGTGGAACGTTGAACCGGTTCGGAATGGTGTGGTCGACTTCACGTAAGGGTTGCGGCTTGTTGGACCTGTCATCAGCACCACACACGTCACACGTGTGTGCACGACGGAAGAAGATTTGGGTTCGGTCAGCCATGTCGCCCAAGTGGTTCTCTGCGAAAAATACCAAAACGCAACAAAAATACCGTTGGGTTCTCACGAAAAGTTGTGGTGGAGAGCGATCATACAGAACTGTCATACATGTAAGAGTGGTGCGGCACAGATATCGATTACAGCATATCGATGCCTGCATGTATGCGTCAGGTGATTCTGCTTCCCGAGTCGCACAGTGCGAGCGACTGGCGGATCTGTAATGCTTATTCCACCTTCACCGGAAGAAGTGGGCAAACGAAAGAAAACGAAGGTGCGTCCGGGCTATGTCGCAGCGGGTCATCACCATGCAAACTGGATTTCATCCAGTCATCATTATTTCCATTCATTTGGAGAGATTTGATTGGATAAAATGCAAGATTTGGTGCCCATCATCTCAGCCAGGTCGCCTCGTCGTCCTTCCTGGTCTGTCCATGCCAGCAAAACTTTCGCTGCCTAATCTAATCGCCCCGAACGCAGACCATCCCAAAGGCTGGCGCAGCCGTGTCCTCCGTGTATTATACCGAGTATCCACCAGGCAGGTGCAGTGTACTCTGCAGCCTGTCTTGCTTGCATCGCATCGCATTCGCTCGTCTGTGATCGAGTCGTGCTCTCCCTACGCTGCGCTGCGCTGCCTCCGACACCACCCACTCGCTCACGTGTCTATACGTCCAACGGCGACTAGACCATCTCTTTTTCTGATCGCCTACGCGGCGGTCTCTCTCTGATCGCTTACGCGGCGGTCGCGTTGGCGGTGGAACATTCCACTCTTCCGTAACAAATCTCTTACCAGGCTCGCTTCCTCGCTGCCACCTCTGTCGGCGGGATGACATGGTGTATCCCCATCCACAATAACTCAGCGCACGGGAACGCGTCGAGTTCCGACGACAGCGACGCCAGCATTCGATTTGGCCGGCTCCTCACCGACGTGAACGTCGATGTCGAGAACCATGAGCAAGAATTCAGTGGCGTCTCCACGATCCAGTCCATCGGCTCACTCGCGTCAATCCTCGGCTGTCTTGTCATTATCGTCACCTACGTCTTGTTCCCGCCGCTGCGGCGGTACCACTCGATCTTTGTGATCTGGATCGCGTGCATGGGCATTATCTACCACGGCAGCGTCGTCGCGCAGTCACAGCCCTACGGCACGTGCTGCTCGACCGCGCCCGTGACCCACATTGCGCTGCTCGCCCAAGAGCTCTACTTTTTCATGCTGGCGTTCAACTACTACTACACGACCAAGTACCCGTTCTTGTCGACGCGGTATCTCGACCCACTCTACCACGTCTTTGTGTGGGTCGTCGCCGCCGGCTCGGGCTACGCGGCGTCGGTGCTCGCCATGGGCAGCATTAGCTCGTACGGCTTTTGCTGGTTCAGCGGCTTTTCCGTCACGACCGAGAACACGCTGCTGTTTACGTTTATGATTCCTGTGATTCTTGGGCACATGATCTGCTTGGGGTGGTATCTCATGGCGACCAAGCGCGTGCGGCTGAGCAGCGGCAATGCCCGTATGAACATTGCCCGAACGAACCTCGATGCCATGCGCAAGTACCTCAGCTGGAGCTCGTGCTACTGGATTCTCGTGATCATTCCGTGGGTCGCGCGCCACAAGGGCTGGGTCACGCTTAACTCGCCGGAAGAAAAAGTGATTCGGTTTATCGGCCGCATGACCATGGCGCTCAAAGGGCTGCTCGCCGCGATCGTCTGGTCGCGCATCATGGACATGCGCAGCGCCTACCTCGTGTGGAAGAATGGGAGCTGGGACGAGTACATGAAAGTGCACGATGCGACGTGGATTCTGCGGCGCCAGATCCTCGACTTTGCGACCAAGGGCATCCAATACAGCGCGACCCTCACTGCCGAGCAGAGCGAAATGATCGACGACGTGCCGCGCATCGGCTCCTCGGTCAGCCGCTCGTCCATATTTAATCCGTGGGGTGGACGGACCGACAATTGCCACGAAGGCGGACCGTCCCTGATCTCGTACGAACTGCAAGGCCGCACGCCCGACTCGAAAGCGATTTTCCGCGACTTTCATCCCAATTCGTTTCAAGAAATCCGGCGGCTTTCGGGGATCACTGGGGAAGGTTATATCAAGTCGTTTGCCGGTCGCACAAAAGAACGGTTCAGCGAAGGCAAAAGTGGGTCGTTTCTCTATTACACTGGCGACCAGCTCTTTATCCTCAAGACCTGCACGCCGTCCGAGCAGCGGTATTTGCTGCAGATCCTACCACAGTACATGGCCCACATCCGCGACAATCCCAACAGTTATCTCTGTCGCTACGTCGGGTGTCATGAACTCGTTGTGGACCACCACACGGTCTCATTTATTGTGCTCACGAACATCCTCAACAACACGACCGTGAACGTTGACGAATTCTACGACCTAAAAGGCTCGTGGGTCGGTCGCTTCCGTGCACTCACGCGCAAAGGCACCAAGCGCGTCTGCAAATACTGCGGCCGCGACTACATTGTAGGCATGTCGGAAGAAGAGTGCGAGAAGAACCCGACGTACGGCGGTGGCCACGGCGAACTGATTGTCGGCAAAGATGTCAACTGGGGGAACCGATGTCTACGGTTACCCGACGACCAGTCGCATCAATTAGGAAGTCAGCTCTACGCCGACAGTGAGTTTCTGCGCCGCATCAATTCGATGGACTATAGTCTTGTGATCGGCATGAGTCGGTATCCGAGCTATACGTTTGCGTGCTCGGACGATGCGAGCTTGCATGAGTTCAAGCTGCCGAGTCTCAGAAATTCCAAGAGCGATCGTGTGTGTGGAGACGAAGAGGATCTGTGTGAGCCAACTCATTGTTTCGATACGACCTATGCCCAGGCCGCGTCGCCCGTTGCCTCCCGCTCACGTGATATTATTCCGACCGACGCCTGTGTCGTCAGTATGGGCATTATCGACATTCTCACACCGTGGAGTCTTCGCAAGACCATGGAGCACTGGATGCGGGTCTATTTCCAGTGCCGCGACCGCTCGGGCATTTCGTGCGTGAATCCGACGCTGTACGCCGAGCGCTTTCGCCAGAACGTCGTCGATGTCGTGGTGTTTGGCCACGGGAAATGCAATGACCGAGAACGAGACCGCTCGCGCCACGAGCATGCGAGCAAAGAGTTTATTATGGTCGACTTTGCCAATACGACCACGCCGATTCTATTGTAATAGGTTAGTGGAGGCTGATACAGTACACCGTGAGCACGCACGTCATGGTGCCGTTTTCCCAGCGCACGGCAACGCTGCCGTCGCGCTCGGCGTCCCAGAAGCACGTCGAATTGGTGTGGTAACCGGCATTTCGCTTCTGCAGGATCGTGCAGTTGACTACCGGTATCACCATCAGAAAAGGTGTCAGTCACTTCCAGTTCCCACATACCCACCCCCTCGCCAAATATTTATGCAAGTCTAGTACTAATCACGTGCGGAAGGAATCCACCGCGCGTGTGTAAATACGTTAAACGTAATGTACAAAGCAATAGGAATCGTACCAATGAATTTGAAGCCGGCCGATCCATTGGCGACGTTCTTGAGGTCTTTGAGGCACAGCGACGAGATCTCCGACGTCCACGTGTGAACATCAACCGAGTGGTACGACTGACCGTCAAGCACTTTCTCAGGAATCTATCCGAAAACAGGTCGAAGACTCTTGTTAGCATGTGATCCCGATCTGAAATTTTCAGCGATCCAACATCCCGCTTACTTGTTGGGCAATGTGCTTGACCTCGGCCTGAATCTCGCTGAACGAGTACTACAGAGAACAGAACAATTGGCAGCACGATCGCTATTAGTATACCCTCTTATTACAAAGCCGCCTTGTCCGCGCGAGTCAGCGATCGGCGGCGCATGCATTGCACCTACCGCGGCGGTGTTCATGATTGATGATCGCTTTTTCCTTTTTCAAGTTTCAAGCTTAGGTTCGTAAGGTTAACCTAAGCGAAACCTTGTTAACGGATTCGCCATTAAGTTCGCCCCTCGACCTTAAGTTCGCCCGAAATGTTCTCAGTCTCCCACAATTGCGGCAACAAGAAGCACGGATCTCCCAACACCACGAGTGAACTTGGTCGGTGACCGCGATGGTGTCGACGCCGCAGCCTGGCAGCGGAGGCTACAGCAGCAGTATGTATCCACCGCAAAACCACGACTCACTCCGCGCGTCCAACGGACATGGCGGCCACGCCAACGCCAACGCCAACAGCAACGTCAACGCCAATCCCAATGCCACTGCCAACCCCGCGTCGCCGTTTGCTACGCCATTCCTACGCTCTCCGAGCAACAGTACGTCGCGCGACTTTCTCCACGAGAGCCACGGTGGATTGCGCTTTGCCAAAGACGTCGATGACGACGACAGCGCGCCTGAGCCGGTCGACATTGTGCCGTGGCGCATGCGCGAACGCATGAAGACCATGGACGTGGCGCTCGTGCTCTGCCTCAACATTGGTACGGACCCACCGGACATTGCCAAGGCCTCGCCGTGCGCGCGCAAAGAGTGCTGGGTCGATCCGTTCTCGATGCCGGCGCAGAAGGCGCTCGAGACCATTGGCAAGACGCTTCAGTCTCAGTACGAACGCTGGCAGCCGCGCGCGCGGTACCGCCAAAGCCTCGATCCGACCGTCGACGAAATCAAGCAACTCGGGGTCTCCATGCGGCGTCACGCCAAGCACGACCGCGTGCTGTTCCACTACAACGGTCACGGCGTCCCGCGCCCAACGCCGAACGGCGAAGTCTGGGTCTTCAACAAGAGCTACACGCAGTACATTCCGTTGCTGGTCTACGACCTCCAGTCGTGGATCGGGACACCGTCGATCTACGTGTTTGACTGCTCTGCTGCGGGTATTTTGCTGAGCCATTTCAACAGCAACTCGCTACCCGCCAATGGGGATCATCCTGACGCTGGTGATGCCAGTAGTGGTATCAGTGGACAGGGCGAAGCGATCGTGCTTGCGGCGTGTGGCGCCGACGAGATTCTACCAATGAACCCCGAGCTGTGCGCCGATGTCTTTACGTCGTGCTTGACCACGCCTATCACCGTGGCGCTGCGGTGGTTTATCTCGCAGAACGAAATGTCCATGTCCCACGTCGACGCCAGCTTTATCGATCGCATCCCCGGCAAACTGACCGATCGAAAGACGCCGTTAGGCGAACTCAACTGGATCTTCACGGCGATCACCGATACGATTGCGTGGAATGTTTTACCGCGTGAACTGTTTCAGAAACTGTTTCGCCAAGACCTGCTCGTGGCGTCGCTCTTCCGGAACTTTCTCTTGGCCGAACGCATCATGAAATCGGAGGGTTGCTCGCCATGCTCGCTACCGACGTTGCCGCCGACGAACCACCATCCGCTGTGGCGATCGTGGGACCTCGCGGCCGAGATCTGCTTGAACCAGCTTTACAAGATCTCGCACCCGCATCCGTATGCCGAAATCAGCATGCAGCCGTCGCGGTTCTTCGCCGAGCAGCTCACGGCATTTGAAGTATGGCTCCAGTTTGGGTCGCCGGCCAAGGCGCCGCCACAGCAATTGCCCATGGTACTCCAAGTGCTGCTGAGTCAAGTGCACCGCCTTCGCGCACTTATTTTGCTCAAAAAATTTCTCGATCTCGGTCCGTGGGCCGTGAACCTCGCGCTGTCGGTTGGGATTTTTCCGTATGTCCTAAAGTTGCTGCAGTCGCCAGCGAGTGAGCTGCGTCAAGTGCTGGTCTTTATCTGGGCCAAGATCCTGGCGCTCGATCCCAGCTGCCAAGTCGATTTGGTGAAGGACGACGGGCACTCGTATTTCATTACGCACCTCGCTGCCGGCATGCACGCGTCGAACAGTGCCCCACCCGGCAGTGTGCCTGGTCAACACACTGCGTCCGGAATGCCCTCGGAGCAGAAAGTGCTCTCGGCGTTCATCCTTTCGGTGATCTGCGATAACTGCCCCCAGGGCCAGAAGAGTTGTCTCCAGCAATACCTGCATCGGATATGCGCCAACACCTTGGCGGATCCGAACGAAGACGTGCGTCGCTGGATCTGTCTTTGTCTGGCCAAGCTGTGGGGCAATTTCGAGGATGCCAAGCGCGTGGCAGTCGACGATCAGCTGCCTAAGCTTTTGGGTTTGCGTCTTCATGATGAACGCCCCGAAGTCCGCGCCGCCGCCGCCTATGCGTTGGGCAGTCTTGTCGGTTTGCAGTTTGACGGCAGCCTCTACGGGCCGAGCACCGACCCCGCCTACGTCGATGAGTTTCTTCACCAGCGTGCGCGCGGAGACATGGTGATTGCTGCAGAGCTGCTGTGGGGCTGCCAGGACGCTTCACCGTTTGTGCGAAGAGAAAGCGTGCTAGCACTCGCAAACGTTATTTTGCACACGTACCACCAGCCTCGTTTTGAGATTGCGGCGCGCCATTGCAAGACGCGACCGATTTTGGATACCCAGCCCAACCGCAACAGCACACCTGAGTCGTCTCCGTCTGGTTTTGCTGCACCGTTTAGTGGGGAACCCAATAATGAGAGATCACGGCGTGGTGATGACGACATGCCAACAGACAAAAGCTTCCCGATTGGCGTGGGGATAGAGGTCGACAGTGATATCATCGATTTGATTGGAGAAGATGCCAAGTACTATGTCCACATTTGGCACGTGCTCAAAGAGATGCAGGCGAGAGATCCGTTCCCCAAGGTCGTACGAGACGTTAAACGCATTGTGCGTCGCGTGAATGCCGCGATTTGGGCGGCTGACAAGGAGACCGAGGCTCAGTTAGCAGAGGCCATCGAGTCCAATGGGCCAGAGACAAGTCAATCGCCAACAGCCCGATCACCTAGTGGACTTGGAGCCCTCCACCGTGAAGGATCGTCGCCAACGTTGCCAACGCACCAGCCGCCGTCAAGAAGCACGCCTCCAGCCCACGATGCAATGCACGAACGGAACCGGCAAGGCGGCCGACCTGTGCATGGCAATGTCTCTGTAACCACCACAGGCACCATGCGACCGTCTCATTCGGTGGGTAATTTCAGGGCAGGGCATGCCGACGAATACGGCGCCACGTCCAGCGCTCCGGACGCTCACGCTGGCGCCCACCCTCGCGGTGGGGGCGCCATTGGTGGAGCACGCACAGCTCGTGCAGACCAGAATGCGCTGCGAGGTAGTACAATGCAAGGAGACCCGACGCAAATGCAGGCCGGACGGTGGCTCGGCCACGCACCACCTTCTCAGCCTCTCGTGGCGCCTCCGCCTCTCCCTACTCACGGTCGGCAACCCGACTTTCCAGAGGAACTCATCTCGACACTCTATGACCGACAAAAAGCGCGCTTCAACGACCCCGTTCTCGAGCCTTTGAACGAAGGCGACGATCCGCTGAGTGAAAAAGGCGGTGAGAAACTGGAACGCATTCGACGATTCGAGCGGCTTCGGAAGGCGGCGTTGAAAATTGCCCCAGGCTTTGCAACCCCGGTGGCACAGGACCGACCGTACACGCCAGGCTCGTTGCTACACGGCAGTGGTGGGTCAATGGACAGCAACCACGTGCCAGGCATCAACTACCCGCAAAACATGATGCGGTCTCGCATGAACAGTAACAAGTACGACCCCAAGCACTTTACCATGACTGTGCGGCAGCGCGCGGTGCTCAACAACGAAGCTGAAATGACCTCGCTGCTGCTTTTCCATCCGTACGAAAAGACGTTGATTGTCGCCGACGAGAAAGATCAGATCTCGCTTTACAACTTTGAGCAGAGCGAGAAAAAAGCACTGTGTTTCGGCAACAAGAATCCAGTGGGGTACGTTTTGCAGTATGATACCAAAGGGTGTTGGCGAGCCGCATACTAATTCCCCGCTTTCGTATTTTGCCACTCTAGGTCACGGTTGACATCCCTATCATGGATCAACGAAACCGAGGAGAGCCTGCTCACCTGTGCATCCGACGACGGCGTGATCCGCATCTATCATGGTCTCCATACACCCCACCCTGTGATCCAAGCGCCGTCGTTGCTGACGGCATTTGTCGCTGTTCCGGATTTGGTGCCTGGGACACGCGGCTCGGGGCTCGTGACCAACTGGCAGCAGGGCACGGGAACGCTGTTTGCCGGTGGCAACTCGAGCGTATTGCGTGGCTGGAACATGCGACAGGAGCGGTGCGCTACTAGTATCCCCACGCAAACCGACTCGTGCATCACGACGCTCACAAGTGACGAGACCACCAGCAGTGGTCTCGTGGTTGCGGGCTTTGGCGACGGCTCGTTGCGGCTGTTTGATGTGCGGGCGTCGCGTCCCGAGTTTACGATCAAAAGCGTCATGAGCGAACACGCGTCGTGGGTTGTCCACACGCATTTGTATGCCGGCAAGCACGAATTGCTCTCGGGCTCGGTCTCCGGCGAGCTCAAGTTCTGGGATTTGCGCTATGCCAAGAACAGCGTCCGGTCCCTCGAAGCCCACCGGTCACCCATGACGGCTCTGGCCGTGCACGACTATGCGCCGATCTTTGCAAGGTACGCTAGGATCGAAGAATCCCCTCCTTCATTATCTGATACCATACGAATGTTGTGCTGTCTCTTGCAGTGGCTCGCACAACCAATTCATCAAGGTGTTTCGCAGCGATGGCGAGCAGCTCGCGCTCATTCGGTACCACGAAGGCTTTTTAGGCGAGCGCATTGGTCCTGTGTCGTGCCTCGCGTTCCATTCGCACCACTTGCTGTTGGCGGCCGGCGCGACCGACTCGGTCATTGCAATCTACGGTGCCGACAAATAAAAAAGCGGTTTAAATAGTGGATCAATGCACACTGTGATGGATTGACGTTATGAATTGAGTGGTTACAAGCAAGCAACGAAATGGAATGTAAAGGCAAGCCACCACAACAGGTGCGAGTGCCTCACTGCTCACGGCCAGTTGGTCGCGTTAAAGCTCCCGCGGTCGTGCTTGGCATCGAGGTCCTCGTTTGGTCCGACCGGCACAATGCCGTGGGCATTGAGGTGCGTGTGCGACGCGTAGTAGTGAAGCTTGATATGCTGCATGTTGACCGTCGGCTTGATCTTGGGGTGCTGGTAAATGTCGCGCACATAGTTGCTCATGTTGGGATAGTCTTTGATGAGTTTCTTGTTGGTCTTGAAGTGCACATAGTACACTTCGTCAAAGCGAATGAGCGTCATAAAAAGCCGCAGGTCGGCCTCCGTGAACGTACTGCCGACCAAAAATCGCTGCGTGCCGAGCGTTTGCTCGATGCGATCAAGTGCCGCAAAGAGCTTGGTCACGGCGTCCGAGTACGCTTCCTGCGTTGACGCAAAGCCGCACTTGTAGACGCCGTTGTTGATGTCGTCGTAGACCCACGCATTGATCTCGTCAATCTCCGCACGGAGTGCTTCAGGGTAATAGTCGGTGGTCGACGGCACGACCGACGAGAACGCCGTGTTGAACATGCGAATGATATCCGACGATTCGTTCGAGACAATGGTCTTGTGTTTCTTGTCCCACAAAATCGGTACGGTGTAGCGCACTTTCTGCGACGTGCAGAGCTCATAGAGATCGCGCGCAAACTTGGTGTGGTTAACCACATCGGGAGTCGCGTCGGTCGAGCTGTAGGCGCCAAAGCCAGCTGGCCCCGGTAACGTCGGCGTGGTCTTCGGGTCGACAAACGCCCAGCCCACGTGCTCATCTTCGGGGTCGTTCGGACGCGTCGGCTGGAAGACCGGGTGCACCACCGAGACGTCAATGATCTTCTCAAGGCCCTTGAGGTTCAGCATCGCAATGCAGCGCGAAGCCCAAGGACACGCGAGCGAGATGTAGAGGTGGTAGCGATCGGCCTCGGGCGCGAAACGTGCGTCAGCATGTGGCTCGATCCAGTTGCGGAAGACCGCAGGTTCGCGCTGGAACGCGCCTTTCTCAGATGTGGCAAAGAAGCCCTTGGAGGTCATGGTGCGCAGCTGAAAGAGCGGAGAAGAGGGGCGGAAGACGTGGCGAGTAGCTGGCGAAATCGCAAGTGAGAGGCGAGTGAGCGAGCGCATGGGAAAGGAAGGGAATGAGCGGGAATGAGAGAGAAGGCCAGCATTCGACGATACGGTACAGACAGATCGGAGGGACGAGCCCATCTCGGTGAACATCAACTAATTGTACCCAACCTGTGGTACATTCTTTCGTAAACAACGCGAGTGTTTGACGAGCTCTAGCCAATCACAGCGCAGTTGGCACTGCCATCAGCTCCTCTATGGGCGGAACGAAATCATGATTTCGTATGATTTCAATCAGCCTACGCATCCGCTTCAAGATTGCTTTTTGGAGGTTGCACCACATCTCTTTCAACAGGATATGCATTATAACAGGCAATTACATTCAAAAGCGCAAAAAGTTGCTGTTTGCGTTGGGCTTTCTGGCGTGTCGGTTTCCCCACCTCACCACCATCATCTCTCTTCCCCTCCCCCATGGCAATGACGCGCACGACCACGGGCGGGGCAAGCGCTGCGCCGTGGTGGAAGCCGCCAGGACTAGCAGATGTATCAGATGCCGATCTGGTGGGCGATGCGTCGTTCTCGGCCGCGACGCGACGCGCGACGACAGGTGCCCACGCTTCCAAAATTGTCGAGCGTGTGATGGCGTACGTCACGTCGCCCAGCACCGACGCGCTGTCGTCGCTCTACCAGCTCACGCGGCGCGCGACTATTCAAAACGTTGCCTTTGCGACGCAGCACGCAGCGCTGTGTCTACGGCTGCTGGACGTGCTCGCAGAACACGTGCTCACGATCTCCAAGCCTGCGACGGACCAACGTGGGGACCCCGCAACGTTGAGTGCTGTGAAGGCAGCCGCGCTGCAGCAGCTCCTGGACCTGGCGTATCTGTTTTGCAAAGGTACGGCGATTGGGTATCCGTCCCACGCATTGGGGAAGCTACTGCAGTGGCTCGTGGCAAGCATCGTGGCGTCGGCGCTGAATAACGCGTGCGAGAATGAGAATTTGCTGAAGGTTCAGCTGTTGGTCGTTGCCGAGATGCTCAAGATCAATGCTGGCGTGCGCATCTACATCAAAGAAATGAAGAAGATCAAGGAGTTTTATCGCGCACTCACGATTCTGCTCAACAGCACCGAAGACTCGGAGTTTCTTATCCAGAGCATGGCGATCCTCGCGCGGTTGGTATTGACCGAGTCACTCGGCGCGAAATTGTTCAGCCCGAAAAACGTCGACCAAGCACTGGAACTGATTTTCTCGGTTCTGGAAGGCACGTGGGATAATGGCGATGATGCTAGCATTGCACCAGGGAGTCTGAGCGATTTGTTACGACATACTCCAGTGCTGCAAAGCTCCAGTGTGGACCTGCTGTGTGATCTTACGGACCGCAGCGAGATTCTCACGGCACTTGAGAAAGATGCAAGGATGGAGGAGCTCATGGATACCATGGTGGGTCACATCCATCTCAACGGTAATGCCCAGCAAATTCAAATTGCGGTCTACTTTCTTTCTGCTGCAGTCAGTCTTGGGCACCCTTTTCGCAAGCTCCTGATCAAGCTTTTCACCGAGCACGATGCATTCCACCGCGTGCTTCAAGTCGTGCTGCACCCGTCCAAACTGATCGGTATGCTGACGGCCGCACTGCTGCTTAAAGTCATTGGTGACGATTTCCGCCCGTTTAGAGGCGTGTTTGAGTCGTCACTGCAGACGCAACAGCTCAGGCCAGTCGTAAATGGCCTCTTCAGGTTGATTAGCGAGGCTTCGGCAGTCGTCCAGCAATGTGAGACCGTCGACGAGATAGCAAGCTCTGAAGAATATCTGCTGAGTGTCGACGTCTGCCAACTTGTGACAAAGCTGGCCGAGTTCTCCGTCATTCGCGAGCTCTGTGTGAACGCTGTGAATATCAACCAGGTACGCTTCGTCGCTAACTATCGAAGCATGGGATGACCGATTCATGTTGGGGCTGATTTTAGTACATGTTGTTCACAGACTGCTTCGGTGATTCAAGTGGAAACAGCACAGCTGACCTCGGTTGACCCACACCAGCTCAGTCAGTTTCAACCAAGACTTTCCATTCAGCTTGTGGTAGGTTGAGGGTGGGGATGCTGGTGGGAGCGGCTACTTATGCGACTTTGTTGTCTTTAGATGTTATTAGCATCATTTGTCCACGAACCAACAATGGAAGGCAGTCATAAGAGAACACTGAACCAGTTTCTTCAATCGTCCGATGTCGCGACCATACTGGGGTCGGCGTTGTTGAATCGTGAGGACAAAGATCTCGTCGTCGAGACACTGCTGCTGTTAAATCAGTTCATGGCGCAGTCAAGCAACAAGCGCTTCCACGCACTCAGCTTGGCGGAAGGGATTATTAGCGTCGGTCAACGGCTGAGTGAGTCGACCGACAATCTCCAGTCGACGATCTCTTCGCTAGAGTCGAACGTCGAAGCGCACGCCAAAACCATAGAGAGGCTGCAGAATGAAATCCAGCAGTCGCTGCGGGTGCAAGACGATATCAAGTCTCGACACGATCAAGAGATCATCGATGTCAAGACCAAGTGCATGGACCAGCTCAAGCAAAAAGACGACTTGCTCACGAAAACACGAGAGATCTATGAAACAAAACTACGCGAAGTCACTGCCCAATGCGACAGTCTTGCTCAAGTCATGAACAAGAAAATGGGGTCTCTACAACACCGAGAACAACTGCTGCAAGAAAATCGAGCCAAGCGCATGGTGCTGGAAGACGAAAACAACGAGCTCAAACGCAAAGTGCACGTGCTGGAAGTTCGCCTCGAAGAGATCGCGCAGGCACATTCGGTCACATCAGAAGAAATGAGGATTCGCGACAAGGAAGTGAAAAATCTCCAAGACGAACTGACCGCATTATCAGGCGACTATACGGGCCAACGCGAGGAGATTGAGCGAGCGCACGATACGATCAAGGTGAGTGTGTCGTGATATGGATACATGCTGCCTGATCTCGTACCCACAACTCATCTATCTTTTTGTGTGCAGAAATTGGAGGATGATCTACACGACCGTTCCGAGTCGCAGGAAAGCACGTTTAGGGAGCTTGTGCTGCTGTCGAAAGCGCACAAGGCTTTGATGGACGAGAAAGACGCATTGATGAAGGATATGGATGGCATGCGCGACGAATTCTCGAGTTTGAAGTCGCTCAACGTTTCCATTCAGTCGCGATTACAAGAGAAGAAAGACGTAATGGAGCAACTCGAGCGAAAGGTGAGTGGCCACTCGATTTTTTGGGGGCGGTGGCTCGTTTTGACGACCCAGAATTCCACATAGACCAAAAGACTGGACGAAGCTGTGGCAATTACCCAGAACGCCCTGGAAGACGAGCGGGACAAACGTCGTAACGCGACGCGTGATTTGGACGATCTGCGCAAAGCCCATCGGAAACAAGAGTCGGAAGCAGCAATGTGGGAGATTAGAGCGGCTGAAACGCACTTGTTGCTCGAGTCCAAGGATGAGCACATCCGCAAGTGCGAAGAAGAAATGCGGAACTTGGTATGGAGTCCTGGCGTCACTTTCTGTGGATGACAAGTGGTTGACTAACCCACGGAAAAATCCCTGTAGGCCAATGAACTGAAGAAGCATTCCAAGGTGCAAGCTCTTATCCATCAGCTGAGTTCGGGAGGTGATCCACAAGCAGTCGCTGCGAGCGCCTTCCTGGCGCGGGACAGTTAGCGATGGACAGTGGTGTACAATGAATCGTGATTGTGAATTACTACTATGAAGGAGTGCTGAATATCGTAGGAGCGTCGATGGCGAAGACAAGACGACAGCGCAAGTTGTGGGACCCGTCCCTAGTTCCGGCGACCGCGCTTAAACTGCTGCTTGTTCTTCTGGCTCTGCTTGAAACGGTTGCTGCGCGCACTGCGAGCTTCCTCCCAAAATTGCTTCTCCTCGTCGCCGTCCAAGAGTTTGGCCGAGTTAAGCTTGACGCCATTCACCTCCATGCCGGCCTTCAAGATCTCAACCACCTTCAGCGCAACCTCGGCGGTCGCGACACGCAAGTAGCCGCTCGCACCACCAATTTGGTACTTGATGAACGCCACGCCCTTGCCTTCTTCGGCGATATCACCCAGCTTTTCGTTGACCGCGTTCTTGATGTCGTCGCGCGACACTTCGCCGACGACGCCGTCAAACTCGACAATGAGTCCCTTCTCGTACTGGATGTCGACCTTAAGCTCTTCGCGCGGCGCCAGCAGATGGAACACCACCTTCTGACCACCCAACTCGGCGTCTTCCAGTGCCGAGAGCTTTTCAAACAGCTCGGTCGCACGCGTCACGTCGTTGACCACAAACTTGGCCGTGTCCATGCCGTCAAACTCGATAAACGGCGAACGCTCGGTTGGGTCCATGGCGCGCGCAATCAGTTTCTTGATATCGTCCATGCGCACGCGCGGCGCAATGTTGGAAATGTGGATCGCTTTGCCGTCGGGCTCGCGCTTGCGCTTGGCGTCTTTCTTGTCGTCTTTTTTGGTACGCGGCCGTGCGGCAATGGCCGCAGCGTCGGTCACCAGCTCAAACGCGAGCGTCTGACCGTCGACCACGACAGGGTGTTTGCTCTGAATCAAATCAAATACGGTCTGGGCAAACGCCGGTTGCGTAAACAGCACGTAGAGCTCTTTGGTCTCGGTCACAAACTTGATGCGCGAGCGCAGCACCGGGTCTTCTTGCCACACGGGCTGGAACGCATCGAGGTAGGCCGTAATGTGCTTGATCGGCACGTCCTTGGCGACCAGCATGGCGCGTGTCGCCTTCTCAAATTCGGCCTGCGCATCGGCCGAGAGCGCTTGGAACTCGCTGAGCGGAAGGACCACGGGCGAGTGCCGCACAATCACAATCTTGTCGGCCTCGGCTTGGACGCGCTGGAGGGTCTCGATGTCCTTGAATTCGACGTGCACGACGCCCGCAAACTTCTTGTTGAACTGCTTGCGGTAAATGTAGAGCGGCTCGGCGTTGACCGCAACAAGCGCTTCTTTGATTTCGTCGACCGTGGGCATCGAGGCGCCAATGCCAGCTAGCACGGCCGTGCGCGTCGCGCTGTCATCGCTGTCGGGAAGCGCGTGCTTGCGGCGCAGCGCGTCCTTGGCTTCGTTGAGCTCGACGACGTCCGAGCCGTCGAGCGCCACCTGGAGCTCGGCCGCATCCGTGGTCAGCGCGGCAAGCTTCTTGAACGTAAAGAGCACCGAGAACGGCACAAAGCCGCCTTCGCGCTGCTTGGTTTCTTCTTTGAGGAACTTGTCGCGGCGGAAGTTGCTATCGGAGAAGTAGAACTCCACCTGCTTCTTGATCTGAGCCGCGAGCGACGCCATGGTTATGGGCGGAGAAGAGAGGGTGGCGGAGAAGAAGCGCGGGGAGACGCTGTGGGTTGGCGATGGAAATCGATGTCTGGCCGCCATGGAACCGAGCGCGCCAGCAGTGGCCAATGAGAGGGTCATACTGGTCTGATCCATATCTGAGTCTGAGAGACTCTCTCCGATTGAATGGACGAGCAGCTCACTCATATCTGATTCTCCACTGGCATTGAGGCTAGCGGAGAATGCGCGACTGTGATTGGGCAGAAAATGTCGAAAACGATGGGTTCTAAAAATCTTGTTTGTATTTGGGTGGTGATGGCACATGCTATTTTTCATGCATCCTTTTCTTGTTGCGTGACAATCTCGACGACGAGAAACATGATCGCAGCGTTGGGTACGACGCGCATGAGATGCGCCGGCATGCCGCCGTAGAGGCCACGCGCACCTTCCTCTCGGAAAATCGTAGCAATCGACTGGAGCATGGAGCGGTACCTACAACCACAGTCAAATCATGAGCATGGGCGCCGAGTAGTAGTGGATTCAATTGCAAAAACGTACTTGAGCTCTTTGGAGCCGACCGGTGCGCGCTGATCCCGCATGCGCGTACGCACGACCTCATGTGGATAGGTAAGCGCCGCGGCAAAGAATTTGCAAACGCCAGCAGCAAGAAAGTACTTGGTGTTGCTCGGCTCGTCAATGTGCGCCTTGCACTCTTCGTAGAGCGCAAATTGGATCGCGCTTTCGGAGATGCCCCAGTACGACGCCGACAGACCACGGAAGAACGCACGCGGCCCTTCGGTGCGGTACATGTCCAACGCGACTTGGGTGATACTCGCGACGCGCGGCTTGGCCAATGTGGCCATGGTGCGCTGGGAGGCAGCATTGAAGCCAGCCGACAAAATGTTGGGACGCGTCGCCATTAATTCGGTATGCGCGGGCATAAGCTGGAAGCGGGTCTTGACGACCCAAATGGGACAGACCAATGTTGCCGACAACGAGCCGGCGGCTGCGGCTGCCCCAAAATTGAATATCCGACCCTGCAATCCGTTGCTGGCAAAGTACTCTTTGAAGCGCGAGTAGCTGCCAAAGTAGATGGCACGTGCTGGGATAATACCCACGAGGGTTGGCGTGATTCCGCGCCAGAGACCAAATACCGACTCTGCACACAATTACTGTAAGTTGCGGATACTGGGAGATTGAGAGAGCACAGGTAAGCAACGCACCTTTCTTGAGAATCGTTTTCATTACTCCAAACGTCGTTGGCGACGTCGCGCCTTTAAACGACTCCCTGCAAAAAGACGCACTATGTTCAGCATTGCATTCTATAACATTAGAACACCGGGAGACCTGACGCACCGACCGCCTTGAATCTGCAAACGAGTCTTCACAATCTCCAATGGAGAAGTCATCAGCGCGGCGGTCATACCGCCCACAGCGCCGGCGACAAAGTGTCGTCGCTGGTCGCGTGGGTACTTGGCGGTGGACATGGCGACGCTCCGCGCAGTGCTATTGTTGGCGTTGGCGTTGGATGCGTTGGATGCGTTGGATGCGTTGGATGCGACGGGCGGAGTTGTTGCCATGGCCTCCCTCTGTCCGTCGATTCTTCGAGCTGGTGGTAGCGTTGGTGTTGACGCTCAAGCGACGTCGACAACCAACACTCTGCTGCGTATCTGTCCGCGACCCGACTTCCAACCAAAATACCACCTTGTTCTGATATCGACGGACCAACTGGTCTTGCCTTTGTCGCACATGAATACCGGTATGGAACTGGTTTACTGGGTCAAACTTCAACTTCCTGTTCACAACTGGATGAGAAGTTGGTGACAATCTGTTGAATCCTCACAAGTGTGCTGCCAGACTCTTAACATGACTAGAATGGTCTCTTTGCATTCTCATATTGGTGATTTGGTTCAGTTCGTCGAGTCTACTGTATCGAATGTGTTGCGAAGCTATCGTAAATGAAATGGTTCACTGGTGATAGGCAGATGCTTTCTTCCTTCGATTAAGGTACTCGTTGCTCCTTGTGGACGCCGAACGCTCTATACCAAGTGGTTTTAGCATTGGTGTAAGTGCGTTTGTATGGGCTTTTCATGGGAGAGAGAGAACTGTTAAGGATCCTTTCCGAGGAGATACCCACAACATCCAAATCAAGGTTTCTACTCGGGTCATTCGACAATTCGTCGTCAGCACTCCAAGCAAGGCATACACCGTGGTCCCGGCCAACACTACAGCATGCGCTTTTATGCCATCCTTTTTACAACGGTTGCTACGCTTTGCGTTTCTACTGCGCAGGCTGCCGAGTGTGAGCTCACCTCAACGATGCAGCTCCTCAAGAAGATAGAGCAGAATCCGTCCGTGGAGCAGTGCGGTAACGGTGCCGGCTTCAGTCTGAACCCGCCGGCAGGTAAGCCCACTGCAGCGCAGCTTGAGAAGATCTGCGCCACCAGTACGTGTCAACAGGCGATCGACTCGCTCTCAGCGATGAAGCTTCCGTCCTGTACGATCAGCATGTTCAACAGCGTCAACATTCGCGACATTGTCGATGGCATCGGTGCATACTGCCGGTCGCGTCCTGTTGTCGCCAACGAGCCGCGTGCCATCGTCGTGAGCGCTGCGTCCGATTTGCGATCCTCATCTTCCGCCAACACGTCTCCATCTGGGGTCACTCTCTCCACCGCAAACCAGGGAAAGGCGAGTCTCCGCAAGAACAAGAACTGCCACAGCTGAGCAAGCAATCACATACAGTACATGACAGGGGGAATTCGGTTCATTTACAACACGTAAAACGTTCATAACGTCGACATTTTAGGTTCGTAACTGATTTTGTGCTGAACTTATCCGTTAGAAGGAGCCAGTTCAGAGAGCCACTCACCAGATCCGCTCACAAAAAGAGATGATCTGTTGATGAATTTGTTTACAGTGGACTCCACAGTGTGAACAGCCGAGTTATTCGCATCGACAGGTGCTGCATATTGCGCAGCCGTCGAGCCTGCATAGTGAGCGATGAAGTCACCTGGTGCATCAATACCATGCCGAGGCTCACTCAGTCGGCATGCTGACAAACGTGCCTGGACAGCAGCAAACCAAACTACCATGTTGGTGCCAGCGCTGACTCTCTCACCAGCTGGTTTAATCGCTGTTTCTGGGACAGTTTGCTGGGTGTCGTGTCCATACTGAAAAGCTCACGGTGGACATCCACAATCTCAGCAAATCAATGACGCGGTTGAACGCACGTCTCTACATGCTCCCACTTTACACCATTCACCGTGTGATGCGCCACTGGCCCAGTTCACTGAGAACTCACGACTCCTTTCCATGCGGTGAGAATTCAGTGACCAAGAGACTCTCGACGCTACTGTATCCGGACCAGCGCTAGCGAGCGTAGAATAGTTCCCCACTTTCCGACTTTCTTGCCGAGACTAAGCGACAGAACAAATTATTATGAAGACGTGGACCATGGTATGCACGCTCGCAGCGCTGGCGATGACGGCGGTAAACGCGGCGGACGAGAAGGCGCCGGACTGCGATCTCATTAAGATCTTCAGCCTCGTCAAACCGCTCGAAACCGACGAGAACGTCAAGAAATGCATTGCCGCCACGGGCTTTGAGCTGCTGCCACCGCCGGGTCCGCCGACCAAAGAACAAACCGCCAAGCTGTGCGAAAACGAGAGCTGCAAGACCGTGTTCGCGACCCTCCAGAAAATGGACATTCCTGACTGCACCATCAGCATCCTCGGCGGTGTCAACATGAAAAAGGTCATCAGCGGAGCGTTTGGCCAGTGTAGTGCGAGCACCGCCGAGACCAAGGCGCCAGGCTCAGCTCCGGCGGCGACCCCCGCTGTAACGCCTGCTCCCGGTGCGACGCCCGCCGTCACACCGGCCGTGACCCCGGCACCGACCACCGCTAAGCCTGCAGGTGCCACACCGGCATCAACCACTGCCAAGCCTGCGGGTGCGGCACCAGCGCCAGCGACTGGTGCGACCCCAGTGGCGCCGACGCCGGCGCCTGCATCCGTCGCCCCCGCGCCAGCTCCGGCGGCAGCGACCCCAGCCACGGGCAAGACCAAGCTATGCAAGTAGATATGAACAGCCTCGAACAGAAGAGGTTATGGATGGGTCGTCCCCTGCATCGTCTAGGATGTGCATGGCGTCGCATGTTGCGTGAATAATTAAGTGGCTGAAAAAGTAATTTAAGCGGGATGGTTTCTGAGTGGATGCAAGAACATGCTCGCATGCTCGAATTGTTTTCCTTGGACCACGACGACCAATTCGGTCGAAGAAACCTAGGACGGGCCACTGATAAAAACATCACAGTACATGGAGGGTGGTATCGTTGGCTTCGCTTTTTTTTAGGCGTCTTCCCTGGTCAATTCCAATTCCACTGAGGACACCGACTGAGACATTCTTCGCCTTGGGGTCCGGACATACCTATCGGCTTCCACCCAGCGCACCCTGGTCGGCTACAGCCCTAGGGGTCGAACCCAACCCCAACCAGCCTTCAGACTGGCCCCGTGGATTGCCCAAAACAGCTTAGACCCCATGAGTGCCAAGAGGACTCGAGAGGACACCGGCTGGGGGCAGCCTCGAATTCGCCGGGTGTCTGGGGCCTCAGAACCGCAACGAGAAGCTTCGCCCCAGCCCTCTATTTTCGCCCAATCACCTTTGGCTGACACGGACGAGCTGTCGACGGGTATTACCGGCCACGAGCGGCTCCAAGATCCATCGCCACATCCACACCTGCTGGAAGAACTTCAGGATGAGCTCGAAAGCCTGGAAGCTGTTGTGGACCAGCTGGACGCGGAAAAACACGCCCTGAAAATGCGGCTTAATGAAGTCGAGAACCTCAAAAAGTTTAGCATGGGGGACTGCAAGAAGTGGCTCGTGAGCAACTTTGATTTTGATCGCAAAGACACCCCGGAGCTGCTCGCTGGGATTTTTGAAAGCTACTTAATGCAGAACGACAGCATTGACCCATTGCCGCACCAACTCATTGTCAAGAACTCGGTGCGGGCCCAGTCGCGGCGGGACAAGATCGCCATTGCGAGATTCAATATGTACCAGCGCAAAGAAAAAGACAAGATTCCTGTGGCCGATCCCAAGCCCAGGAGACCGTCAGTATCACAGTCGCAGGATGGCGTCACAAACGGTACGTTTCTGTCGAGGAGTCTATCCGCCATGGAGAAAAATCTAACTGCAGTGTTCTCTTTAGATGCAGGTACCTATGGTCAATTCCTGTATGTCTCTCCCGATGCGATCGAGGAGTTGTATGCGACCAAGCCGTGGACTACGTTCCTCCGGCGCTGGCCCAAGCTTCGTCCTGCAGGAAAAGCGACGAACTACGACGCGCTCGTTCGCCTCCAGGACGAGTTCTTGGAGCGAAATGGCGTTGCGATCTGGGAACGGACCCACTGGTTCCCTATCAAAATGGACAATGGCAAGACCGCGCACGAGCGGACGCTGCTGGGTCGGCATCACAACCGACGCAAGCGGCGGCAGGCGCAGCTCAAAGAACGGCTGGAGACGCTGTCGGCAGAGCTCAAGTCCCAGTACGAGAAAGCGCTGTTGGACCAGAGTGTGTTTGGGCACCGATGGGTCGCTTCGATACTGCGGCGGCCGACGCTCTGGATCCCTCGCGAACATGAGTCACTCTTGGATCAGCTACGGGAACTCGATCAAACCGAGCCCGAGCGAAATTCCTACTTTCTAGCTTAACGATCAATTCCAAGTGATGCGAGGAGAAAATGATACTCGCATCGAGTTCTCTGTCTGCCTTAAACTAACTGCGTCCGTGTATGACAATTGTACATCATCGGAGTTTGTTTGCTGGATGGGGAGAATGATATGCCACCACCTTCACACTATAATCTTCCTTCCATTAGATAGAGGAATTATAGACGCGGGTCTGATGGGTGTGTACACTCGAGCTGTATCGTAGCACCTATGACACCACAACGTGTCCCTTCCTCCCTCCATACTGGATCCATTGATGGATGGCTTTGAACAGATTCGGCTCACCCCTGGGCGAATCTTATCTCAGTATGCTTCAGTCACTTTGGCCACTTCTCCCACAGCAAGGGCAGTCGGACCATCACTCTCGTTGCGGTCCTTCCCCCGCGCTCGGTTTTTTTCAGTCAAACCAAACCCCTTGCAAACCAATTCAAAGCCAATCGCGATCGCGCGGGAAGTTGCCGTCGCCGGATGTGGACGCCCATCGACGCTCATCGCGGCCGGGCCGCTTACGCCCACGCGTCTGCACAAGACGATGACGATCCATTCGATCTGCCATCGCTTAACGGCTTCCCACAGAGCCACGCGCCGTCGCCCACGACCGACGCGCTCACGCCTTTCCCCGCGTTTCCGTTGGAGACTGCTGATGCCGATGCGCATGAAGAAGAGGCTGACCCGTTCAATGGAGACGGCTCTGTCCACAGTGATGAGTTTGTTGATGCCGGTACGTTTAAAAAACTGTCCCTTTAAGAGTGTGGGAGAATGGATGATTGACGGTGGGTGAGACTCGATAACAGAGGCGTTCATGGCCGACCACAAACCGGGCGAAGACAGTTTTCTGCGTGAAGCTACTGAAAGTGGAGATATCGATATGGTGTGGAGTGACGACGAAGTGATGGCCGATGGCGATGCGAAGGACCGCCGCGCGAGTGCGATTTTTGTCCCCAAGTCACGCAACATGGACAAGGTTGAGTTTTCGTCGCCTAAGCAGAAAACGATGCGAGTACGTTTTTGTCCTTGTCGTATACTACTGTGTGGATGAATGCCAAGAGTATTGATACTGATGGTGTGCTATACCTGATGTGAACAGAAATCGATATCAGCCCAACACGAGACGCCGCAAAGACGGCGAGTATCCAACAGCACCAGAACTCCTGCGTTCTCGGCTTCGGTACGTTGTTATCAAATCGTCCACTTGCTTTGTCTATGGTGAATGGTTCGTTGATGACGTTTTATGGTGTTCTGTATGGCATGCAGAATACGGTGATCTCCTCCGACTACGATATTCACGTGGACCATCGGCTCGCGCTCACACCCAACTCTTTCAAGTTTCTCCAGGTTTGTGATTGAGAATATGGCGACCCAGCATCACATGACTGTGAGGCTTAAGTAGTGTTTTTTTCTGATAGCAACGGGAGCGGCAGCCGACTGAAAATCTTACCCTCTCCAATAATCAAGGGTCCCTCCACGATTCGGATCATGTGAGTCAGAGCGCCCAGGCCAAGCAGGTCGTTGACGCAAACGCTGACGCAATCAGCAAAAATTCCGGCGTGCCAAACTCTCCAACACGACCGTACAGTGCGGAAAGGGCCATGCATGCCGGGCCTGGGGTGATTAAGAAAGCCCTCCACGAAATCGAGTCCATGCTTGGACCTCTGAATTTCGATAGCGCCGACAGCGATGCTGAGTTTGATCCAGCACTTGCAAAACTCAAGTCACGAGTGCGAGAGATTCCACTCCCAATTGTCCTGACCGATGATACGGAGGAACAGAAACTTGGTGTGGCAGATTCCGATGTGGATGGGCGAGACTCGAACAGACGAACGAAGTTACCTGAAGTCGAAAGAAAAGAAGTTCAAGTTGATCGCGTTCCAGTATCTGACGTCAGTGGGCAAGCGAGAGGCAATCCTCAGCGTCCGTACAACCATTCGTCGAAGCGTGAAGCTAAACTGGAAGACTCCCATGCTGGTGACAAGTTTATGGCTGTCGAAGAGATGGGAACGGTGAGCATCTCCAAAGTGATTCATCTAGAAACAACACCGTGTGTGGAAGATACTCTCAAGAATGAAGCTCCCGAACTGAATAAGCTCACTCAGGCAAAGCGGCAGCTTCATTCGGTGGCGACTGGTACACATGTTCAAGCCACTGAAACCGGTAACGAAAATGAAGCAAGTCATTTCCACGCAAGAAGACCGGCGAGACCCAAGGAAGTTCACCATGGTGTAAGTAAGCTGCATTGGACTGAAGACGTACCGGTCACACTGATTTTCGTTCTGCTGATATCCAGACCACCTTTCGAAGAGCATCACTACGTCAGTCGCTCGAGGATGCACCACACACTGTGGATACTCAGGACCGCGAAGACCACGACAACAATTCGATGGAAGTTTTTCGGAGATTAAAGGAAAAGGAAACGAGAGCAGAAGCTGTTGAGGTTGCCAAGAAAGTTGAACCTGCTCGTGCCTCCATCAAAGCCAGTCTAAATGCGCTTCCCCTGGCAGCTTCCGTTCCAAGCCAGGTAAGAACATGTCTCCCATCGCAGAACCACATGCGACTCGAAAGCTGACCCTTTTTTTCATGTAGATGGCTAGACGTTGTCGACGGCTTTTGTGCACGGTCGGTGAACGCATGAAGGAGCAGGTCGTGTTTTCGAATGGAAGTAGCAAGGTGGGACGCATTTGTGTCTCTCTGCTGCCATTAAGCATCGGGTGCCAACAGTTCTCGGTCACTCCGGCTGTATTGGAACTGCAACCGCGGTCACGAAGTGCATTCACAATCACTTTTGACGCCTCCCGTCCGGGAGTGGTTGCAGGAATCTTCCAGTTTCGCGCTGTTGGAGTCGATGGCCTGCATGAACCGTACGAAGTACTATTCGAGGCAAGTGTTCGAGGTGACCTGAAGCTGTCTCCTGGACTGCCACGGCCCAAGACCTTAAGACCATCTACAAAAGTCGTCAAAAGTGCCTCCCATGAACCTCGTGTGACTGAGCTTCCTGCTCCGGCTCTCGCTGGTGTCCGAATCACCCCGACATTTCTCCGCTTCACGAGAAATACCACCGTGGATGGACGAGATGGCGTGATGAGTAGTGCCTCAGTTATCCGGATCACGAACACCACGACCGAAAGCGTAGATTTTCAAGTCAAGAGTTCGCATGAGCATCTCCAACTGTCAAAAGCGCGAGGATCGCTCTTGGCCGGATCCGAAGTGAAAATCGAGGTTCATCCGATCTGCTGCCCGTTCGGACCTGGTGCCGATGTGGGCCGTGACTGGTATGGGTCAATGACGGTCATTGTGGGTGATGTGCTCTCTAGAGAAGTCAGTGTCGTAATTGATCGCGACGCATTGAGTATGCTCCCAGCGTTCGACGACGTCGCGCGCGTTCGGCACGCCATCTCGGCGCAAACAGACTCGTTTTACTACACCAAGAAAGTGAATCGACGCGGGCTGTACTTCCACGCGCGTGCTGTAGAGTGTGGGAGCTGTGTCGTAGGCGAGTCACACCACGTCCCAGTGTACATTTGCAATGGCTCGGACGCACCAATGACGGTCTTTCTCCAAGCTCTACAAGAACCATTCAGTTGCGTGTATCAGCCAACCACCCTACAAGCACGCAAGTTCATCGAAGTGCCCGTGACGTTCACACCAAAGGCCACTGGCAAGGTTGCTACCTGTTTGGTGGCGTACACCGTGAGTGGGAAGGCTGCAGTGACACTCATTGCCCGAGGAATAGACAAGTCGGTATTGACCGTGCCGGCCCACTCGTGAGACCCAACGCCGAAATCAAATGAGCAAAGAAGCTACTCTATTCGTGTACGCTAAGCCATTCTACTTAGGGTCTGGGTGGGGCCTTTGCGGCAGATCGTTTATCATGGTCGGAAAGAAATAGGTCGACGTCGCCCAAGACATCATCAAACCTCGCGACATCGCGCGGGTACACGCGGATCCAGCCAGCACCAGAGTCGTGAGACATTTTCTCGACGCGGTTCCAGTGGAGGTGGCGTTGCAAATTGATCGAGATTTCTTGCGCACCAGCGACCACTTGCCAAGACGAAAAGCCTGCTTGCTGGATGCACGATGCAAAGTGCGTGTGGAGCACATCTTCAGTGTCGTCTAGTGGTGGGACTTCGACAACCAAGTGCATGAAAAACTGCCAGCGACCACGAATCGCGTGCGTGAACCCCATGCGGATGCACTCGAATTGGAGCATGAGAATGAGGCGCTCGTAGCGCGGATCTTCTTGGTCGCGCTCTTGGACGGGCCACCGCACTTGCACCTCGAGCGTCGCGCCTTTGCCCATGCGCGATCGCAGCAGCGTCGTGCGCTGATGCGCAGACGGATAGAATGCTTCCATGCCGACTTCCACGGCGGCCGCCGCTTTGAGCGAGAGCGGGAAGAATTTGTCCGAGCGTTTTGTGCCGAGTGTAATGAGCTGCTCGAGCGTCGTGACCATGGGCTGCAGTGCCGGTGGGGCAGACAACAAGTCCTCGTGACTCACGGACGTTGGCGTGTCGATGCCAATCTCCGCTGGATCCACGCGAGATAAGACCAGACGCCGAATGTTGGACGTGATGATCTGTTTGCAGAGAGCAATGCGTGAGTCGTGCACAAAACCATCTCTCCACACAACCCCACAGTCAGAATTCCTACCTGAAGAATGCTCACGCACATGACGTCGGGCGTGAAGGTCGGTTGGCGATTCTGTTGGAACGAGCCCAAGTACCCCGAGTCGCCTAGTGCTGCACCCAGTTCTCCAAACGAATGCATGAGCATGTTGTACAAGTCCACGCTGAGCGTTTGCTTGACTTCGTGATCGAATGCGGTATCAGTATCGCGTAGTGCGGTGTCGCCAACGTGTTCTCCCTTGGTCTCCTCGTTGATTTCCACGTGTGGACCATCTGCAGCGCCAGAGGGAGCGGCGACCCACGTGGAGAGAACGTGCCACAGCAAGCGGTGGGCGAGATCGAAGAATTGCGGTCGCACTTCAAGTGAGAACGGCTCTTCCAGTTGCATGAGCTCTTCTTCCTTTTTGCCGGCGTACTCCTCGGCTTTTTGCATGCGCTTCATTTGCCACGCCGACAGTTCACTGAGAACCATCAAGAGCACCATGCCCACCTACACCACACAAGGTTGGCGTCAGCAAAAAACGTATCTTCGTCTCCAAGTGACAGTGTGAAGTGTACCTGAGATCGACGCGTGATGGAATCGGTGAACGCACTCTGACAGGCTGCCATTGTCATATACGGATACAGCGGACTCTCGCTCTGCTCGCCCTACAACAAACACGGTCACCCATGCGCTCATTTTATTTTTTGGAATGTTCTGAGTGTGAAACAACCCTCCGTACCTCATTCGACGCACATACGGCTTTGGGAGACGGCATCCGCAGATACGTCGGTGGTGATGGTAGTGACTCACTGTCGGGATCCTTTTGCTCGGGCTCCTCCATGGTCCGCTTCATTTGCTCCAGCACGTGCTTCGCCACAAGCGAATTCTCACCTGCATCCGGTGTATCGTTGGTTACCATGATCTTGAGCACATTCTTCGCGAGCTGCGCGATAAACGGCTTGATCGAGTCGTGCATCGAGAGCTGCAGCCGATCCAAACGGTTCCACTCTTGCTCGTCAAAACGTTTCGGTGAGGTTGTCTCGTCCGACGCAACATTCAAGATGAGGGCAGTGGCGAGTTGCAACAGTCCACACAACGAACCACACGCCAGCGTCAGTCTCTGCAGCCCCACCAACGCTGTGTCGCGGATTTCTTCTACGGGAGAGAGCGACGCGCGCAGTAGCCACTGCTGGAGATCGTTGAGAATCACTTCGGATGGGGTGCAGTGATCTTCGCCGCCTGCTTCATGGAACAGGGCGGACTGGAGACCGCACACAACGTCTAGAGGAGACAGAATAAGCATCGGCGTCGGGTGTGGATCGGCGGAAACAACCTAGGGGTTAAGTACCTTTGTCACCATCTGCGTAGATCGACACTTTCACACCCGTCACGGCCATTCGCTAGTAGCAAAAAAAGGATCGTCAGACCCGAAGCAAAGCCAGCAATTCCAACAAGCACGCACCTGAGCGAACACCACCGTCTGCTGCGTACGGCCGTCCGTGACAACGGCAACGGTCTCTGTCGCGCCATCTTCCATCGAGACCGCCACGGAGTACTTCATGGGCCGATAGTCCAAATGCCATTGGAACTCGATACACGCCATCGCCACCGGCGGCGTAAAGTGGAACAGCAGCGACTCGCTCGTCGTCGTCCCATTGCCTTGGCTGCCTTCGGCGGGTTTTGGTCGCCACACTGAGTCGTCGGGTAAGAGCACGCTAGTCCATATCAAAGATCGTCAGTCAACAGGTAGGCATTTGACACAGCGATAGTGCTCGTACCACTCTGGGCTATGGAGATCGTCCAGGGTGGAGCTCGCTTCAACACGACTCGGATTATGCTGCATCTTGGAGAGCACCCGCGGCGGCGACCACTCGTGAAACAGCGACAATGGCTCCATGCGATCAAAGAGCCCGACAATCTAACAGCACAGGCGAGCCTGAGTCAGTGTAGTCCCTCACACCTATCTATCCAGAGGTGATCATGGCCACATACCTTTTGCAGCGGGTCCAGAGCGTTTGGAGACAGCGGGTCGTAGAGTTTCACCACTGTACTAAGTAAGCGAAGGTAGATCTATCATACCAAATAAGTCAGCATGTATCAGAATTGCCATACAAAGCTGTATGGTCTCACCTGGTGGGCGTGGTTCTGGTGCGTCACGACGTCTTGCTTCCGTTTTCGGTACTGCGGTCCGCCTTGAATCCGAGGCGTAAAGGGGCACTGCTCGATTCGCTCGAGCACAAACTTGAGTTCGCTCTTCGTGAGCTGGACCGACACGGTCTGGAGCGGCATGCCTTTGCGCGCACAGCCTTCGACATGGGGCATACTCAACTGGAAATTCGAGACCTGGAGCGGCTTGCCGTTCGACGACGTCATCGCGTGATCGGCCGTCCGCATGGTCAGTGTTTCTCTCGCCCGAGGGAAGACGACGCTCTGGCAAGACTCGCACGTGAGTGCTGTGTGCGCAATCTCTTCCGAGCCGAGAGGGAACGCCTCGTGGGCCTGCGCGATCTCACTCAGCGTTGAGCACCACATGTGTACGGTCGTCTCGGCCTTGCAGCGGCGACAGCCTTCGCGAAATGGACGCACATTGTTGGTCGCGGCCGTGCACTTGGGGCACTTGGCGTGGACCTTGCGTCCGCTCACAGGGGATGTCGTCGCACTGTCTTTGCCGTCGCTCACTGCGCGTTCCGTGTACAGAATGCCGTGGATGTCACACCCCGGAAATTCGAGGTAGAAACACTCGTCACAGATGATCACAGCAAACGAACGCATGGACGCCGACAGTGTCGGGTCGTCGGCCGCGGTCGGGATGGGCGTCGCATCGAGCGGATCGTTGGGTGGAAGCGGCGGTGGTGGTAGAGGTGGAGGGGTACGCGCATCGCCTGTGAGCGTCTCGGCCTCGCTGTTGGTCGTAGTGATGTGCGCCAGCGGCCGCGCCGTGATGCTCCGCAGTGGCGTGCTCGTCGAAAGCGTCATGCTGCTGGGGTTACTGCTGGGGTTACTGCTGGGGTTGCTGCTGGTGCGTTCCACGAGCAGCCGTCGCGCAGTGTACGGAAGGCGTCGTGCGCGAGAGAGTCCGAGTTCTGAGGTGTCCACGTCGTCCGCGTCGCCCGCCTCGGGCATGCGCGGCTGTCTAGAGAGGGGACGGTCGCGAGCGGCTTCACGTGGTGCGTTCGCCGTCATGAGCCGAGAAGCTCTTTCTGCTCGGCGACCCTTGATGTGTACCACATGACCAACGCACATTGGTCGAAAATCCGCTCAGCCAAAACACACTTCAAGATCGCAAATACCATTTAGAACAGGTACTCAGATCTGGGAATCACATTACACAGGAGTTACAGTACCCTCACCCAGCACCAGAGTCCTCTCCCCGCCCTTTGCTTTGTGCTCTTGGGTCAACACTTCGTGGCGTGGCCGACCTCACCACCAACGGAGCCATGAGCGCGTCTAACGGCCACGGCGGCACCACCCATGGCGACGCCACAGCGTCCAACGGGAAGCGCAAGCGCGATGACCGTGACGACCGCAAAACCGCCCCGAAAGAGCGTCGCTTGCGGCAGCGCGAAGAGGAAATGGAAGAGGAGTTTGCTGCGACCTACCACGGTCCCACGGCGCTCTATAAACTGTTGGAAGTCCAGCACCTCCACTGTCCGCTCTTTTTGCCGCGCACGCTCAGCTACCGTCTCGTGAGGCCACAGCTCCAGACTGAGAACAGCAAAAATGTGTATTCGAATAAGCGACTGCCAGTGGCAAAGGTAGAGGAGGCGGCGGGCGCGACGCTGCGCGACTTCAAAATTGGTATGACGGCCGAGTCGATTGACCATTTCAAGCGCGGAGGCATTCGCGTCGGCTTGCTATTTTCGCTGTACACGGCCAACGGCCGCACATTCGCTGACAATGCGTTTGAACTCGTGGCGACCTGTCTCACACTCGGTGAGTTCTGCGTTGGATAGTGGCACATCGTACCCTTCACTAACGAACTTCTTTTATTCCCAAGTGCCGTGTGTAAGGGAAGTGCGTTTGCCCAAGCAGTTTGCGCATGCGACCACAGACCTTGCCATTGTGACAGTCCAAGTCGTGCGCATCAATGACGTGGTCGAACAGCTCACGAGCGAGACGAAGTATACGTTCGCCACACCTAGTGCAAGCACTGCCGATCTAAAGCCTGTGGAAGGCGCGGAGCTATTGCGCACGCGCGTGGGTGACCGCGAGCCACTCTACAGCAACATGCTGCGCATCGATATGGGCCGCCGGAGAGCCGGCTTGTTCAATATTGAACTGCCCGCCATGGCTGCCGGCATGCGTGGCGGTGAGCATTTGTCTATTGCATTGCAAGGAGAGAGAGAGGAGATCACTGACGGTGGATATGCACATAGTCGTGAAGCTCCAGTTTCGTGTGGTCTGGGACAAGCGTGTGAAAACCTCCAAGATGCAGCGTCTCCAAAAGGTCGTGGAGCAGAAATGGGCCGCCGACTATATCGATACGAAGGATGAAGTCGGCGCGACGCTCATGATGCCCAAGCGCCTCAAGCCATCGCCATGGACGCGGAGAGGGACCACCCAAGTATGTAGAGTTCTGCATGGGATCTGTGGTGGGACCTTCTCATCTGAGTCTGTCATTAGGTCTGGTTCCACTACCTCTACCACTCGATGCTGCGCCGCATGAGTGAAAAACGCCCCGACTTTTCCTGTGCATGGTGCAACCTCTACGCTGGCTCGCTTAAGGGACTCGTCGCGCACTTGGTGTCGTCCCACAGCCGCTTCCGCTTTCACGTCTCAGTGAGTTTTCGGTGCTCGTGTCTATGAGAGGACGTCTGAGTTTTTACTGACTTTAATTCATATTGTATAGGCGGGGAACGACAATGTGCCGCACATTTACGTCATGCCGCGCAACATGACCGGCAAAGGCGGGAGTGATTTGACAGTCCCGAACGTCAGCGCGTCGCTCTGTGAGCTCACGCTCGACGACGACAGGGACTTGGACCGTATTGAGCACCACTTCAAGTACATTTCGGCCCAGAAACTCGCGTCGAAATCGGCCACGGACCATGCGATGGATCGCCTCCCGAAATTGGACGAGCTCGATGAACTTGACGATTTAGCCGACGACCATCCACAAGAGTTTTACGCACCGCTGTTGCAGCGTCAGTACTTCCACTCGCGCACAGGCGCCGTGGTATTGGACCACGAAAAGGACTATGACAGCGACGACGATGTCGACGAAGAGTGGATCACGCAGCAAAGCGAACGGGTGCGTAGGAATCATTCGCTGTGGTGCTGGGAGGATACTCATTATGGATGTGTGGTGTGTGGTGTACGTAGTTACTGGATGAATTCGAAGACGTGTCGCTCGAAGAAAAGGAGTTTATGAAAAAGTGGAATCGCCACGTCAAGGAGAATCGGTGCGTTTACTATAGTTTATCACGGTCTCGCACAGAATAGCTGGACTCACGTGGCTGTCCCTCAATAGAATACTGGCTGACTTTATGGTCGCGTCGTCGTGTCGGTTGTTTGCCAAGCGTCATGGAAAATGGTAGGCTCTTTTTTTTCTTGGTGACGATACCGCTGGAGCTCACGCTTTTCCTAACTAGGATCATTAACACGGGTTTGCGCTACAATTTTTTGCTCCACTTGTTCAACCTCTGGGACAACTCTCTGCTCAACTCGCGTGCGATCATTGATTGCATGCTCATCGTTGACCACTACGCGGTGCGTATAGACACCCTGTCTCTAAGTGCGATAGGAGCTGATTGCCTATGTTTTACGATTAGGTCCTTGAAGAGACGAAAGCAGCCGATGCGAATGACACGGCCAAAGCGAAAGCGTCAACAGCAGCTTCTGTCGCCGACGCGAACGGTGTCCGCGCGACACCAGCGACTTCCTCGGCACCTTCGTCATAAGCGCCCACTTGTTACTGATGGCTGTGGTGACTCCATGATGGCGAGTTCACTCTGGATGATGCATTCCCTCGTGTGTCGTGATTTGTATCTGCCTCATGGTCAATTCTTCACCATAGCAAAACAGATCAACTCTGCTTTTGGCTTGTTCTCGTCCATTCTCTCTTCTAATTAACGCTTTGCCATCTACTCTATTGTGAGGATCCATTCGGCTCACCATTTTCATGGTGGTTATCCGCTGGCACAAACGGCTGTGGCTTGGTCGGCCGCTGGGAGGGTGGCTTGCGACGGCGGTGCGGGCAGTTGTCGGCGTGCGGCGTTTTCTTGTGTTCGTGATCCGAGTCGTCACCACTCTCACTCGAGCTCTCGCCAAACGCCCGTTTCTTATGGAAGATACAGCATTCTGCAGATACAAAAGTGAGGATTGGGAGACACAGAAGACAAATGGGAACACCACACACACACTTTTGGATTTCTTGCGGCCAAGGTGTTCGTTGTCCACGACACTCTCGTCAAACCGCACGTGGGCGCGCGGCTGCAGCTGGATGCGGTAGACAGGCGGTTCAGCTTCGGCGATGTCCACTGGTGGTGGCTGCGTTGTGACGGTCGTTGCCGTCGGCACGGCGTGCTCGGCGGTGCTCATGTTTCCTTCTTTCGTTTCTTTGGTTCTTTGTTGGCGTGTTCGATCGTACTTAATCGGAAAGGTTCGGTGCGAGACTCATGCAAACCGGAAATGAACAGGTGGGCGATATGGCGACATGGGGAGATCCAGGTCTCTCATGGGAGAAAAAGGGGATACTGGAATTCTGTGGACATCGAGAAGAGACTCGGTTGCGTCCAGTAGAAGTGGCATGGCGTCGTCCACTTGCGAGGCCTCACGCTTCGGCTCGATCAATGCTTCGAACTTTAACCTCATGAGACTTGACAAGATGGCTACATTGCATTCCCACACAGGATCGGTTTTGTGCATGTCAGTATGTGAGCCTGGGCAAATATACTGCGTACCTGTGAAACCAGCAACGGCGACAAGCGTGAGATGGGGATCGATGTCGTCAAAAAAGAAAACGCCTTTGGCGACCCCGACCTGCCATGAACGAATGGAGGAAACTGAGTCAACCAACAAATCCATGTGACTTGGAATATACCTGTGGACGTACCCCCATGCGAACGAGTAGATACGGACGAAGCAGCGGAATGGCCTGCGATGGATCCGTGAGAAAGGCGTGGTGCCACCAATACGATTCGAGGGTGGTCGTGACGAGCCACGCCGTGGCTAACAGCATCAGCAGCGGCACTGTCGACGTTAAGACGAAGACCATGGAGTCGCTTTCACCCACGCGGAGAATCTCGGCTATGCACTGTGCAGGTGGAGTCAAAATTGTGTCTCAGTATGAGTTGAGCCGAACGTACTTTCTCAGTGTAGATAGCACATGCCGCCATTAGCCCCGAGAGCATGGCGAACGCACGCGCTCGCGCACTGCTGGATCGCTCATCCTTGTGGACGAGTTTACTCATCAGTACATGACGCAGAGTGCCCCTCCATGACTGGCTGCGCGCAAAGGCGTAGTAGCTCTCGTGGATCCACATGAGTAAGCACACAGTCGCGACTGCACAGACCAGCAGATGCCCCAGTACACTCGTGTGCGTGAAACGATTCCGAGCGACAGCAGCAGTGATCTGCTGGTCGGTAGTGGAGGCATACGCGACGGCGAAGACGCCGCCAATCATCACGACAAACCAGCACAAACTGTGTGGGAAGTCGGCTGGATGCTGAGAAAGAGAATCGTGAGGTTACGGCGAGCTAAATAGGTGAGCCGTCTATGGTAGTCATACCTCTCTAGCTGAACGAGTTGCTGTGATCATAGCAACTGCCGTCGCGTAGGTCACCGCGACCAGAACAAGCCGCGTCTGACCAAGCGCGCAGAAGCGGAGCACCGCGGCCACTGCGATCGCGACCACCCGAGCGATCTGTATTCGCGTAGAGATGGTTGCATTTCGACAATTAGGAATCTTGAGGCGACACATACAAACAGTGATGCGTTATCTCATCAGCGTCTGCGAGTTGAATTATTTCCAGAGTCGTACAGTGTAGAACCGCTGGTGAGACGTGATGCTCGATATCCACGCGACTACGATCTGTGCTCACTGGTCAGTCCCTTACAAACACCATTACACTGTAGGTCCACCCACCACCAGCGCGACGCCCACGGCGTCCGACTGCCTCAGATGCCGCGACAGATGGGGATCCATATTGGATACGCTTCCTCACACCAACATATCTTGGATCCTGAAGAGACACCTGATTCATTTTTTCAATAGAAAACACACACTCCTAGGTATGCACCAACACTCCTAGGTGCGCACCAACATTTCGCGCGAACCTACTACGGATCCGTTCATTCACGGCTTGACAGCCGACGGATTCATGTAGCCAACACACTGCGTGGCCGAAGACCAGTCGCGATGGCGCTTGTCGCCGCACGACGCGTAGAGCTCGCAAAGATGGGTCTGCGTACTGTGACACGCCAATGGGTTCGAGCGGCGGCACTCGATCTCCTGCACGAGCCCGCCGAGCTCGTCGACCTGCGGCACAATGTCGCTGCGTGGTTTGATCGTCAACACATAATCGCGGACATCGCTCTCCGAGACGCCAAAGCGGCCGCGCGTAAAGAGCAAGCCAGGTCCTGAAAACGACACGGCCGGGGTCTTGGTCTTGGCGCCGACCATGCCGGCCATGGCGCCGCCGAGACTGTGGCCCGTGAGCACGAGGCGGTTGCCGACGCGCGCTTTGACTTCGGTCACGTGCGCGAGGAGGTCCGAATAGACAGGCGGCGGCATGACGGCCTCGAGCACATTGTTGGACAGCATTTGGACCACAAATGCCGTGGGCAGCTGCTTGAGGAACGGCACGAACGTATTCACGGCCTGCATGATGCTAATGCCGAACCAATAGTGTAAGTCTTCGAGCGCGTCTGCGGCCGAGGCCGTGCCACGCACGGCGACGACCGTCATGTTGATGGTCGGGAAGAATAGCTCGACCCAGACCTGGTGGTCAACTGTGTCGTTGTTGCGCACGACGTATTGCCAGTCGCTCAGTTCGGTGCCATTAAAGCGCTCGGCAAACGATTCGTACTGCGTCGCCGTGTCGTGGCCATAGACCGAGTCGGCAATGAGCGCAAAATCGACAATGTCCAAACCGGAAAACTGCACCGAGCACACAGGGTACTGGGCAACCGTACCCCAAATGGACTGGGCACTATTCAGCAATTCGACCCGCGCAGGGGAAGAGGTGTTGGTGCCGTTGGTCATGGGCGGGTACACTTTAAAGTCGCCGCCCATGACAAACGTCCCGACGGCCCACGTCGACGAAAAAAACACAAACGAGAGGATCACAAACGACGTGATAAAGTTGCGGAACGCCGAGCCAAAGATCTGCGGGAACTTGCCTTGGATCGAGTCAGCCAGCAAAATGAGCGTGAGTCCCATGAGGATCCAGCCCAAGTAGAACGCGCCAAATGAAATGATCGCACTGAGGAACACGATGGGGCACAGAATCAGCAACCGCCGCGAGTACGAGAACTTGGTCCACGGGTTCCAGTCCCGGAACCGCTCGTGGAGCTCCTGGAGCTTGTACTTGCCTTCAATGGCCTCGGTGGTCTCGTTCGCGTCAACCGTCACGGCCGCGTGGGCCGCGACCTCGGCCTGTATGATGGCGTCGTCCTGTTGCGTGAGTGGCAGCAGTTCGGGGTTTTTGGAGCTGGAGCCGCTAAAGAAATTCACGACCGACTGGAACGCCGTGAACAGGAGCGACTGGAAAAATTCGTACGCGCGGAAGCCGATGTCCACGAGCCAGAGCTGTTCGGACTTTTTCTCGTTCTCCATGTCTTGGAGCGCGCGCTCCAAATTGCGGCGGCGGCGGCGGTAGTTACTGACGAATTCACGCATCTTCTGGTTGCGTGCGCTCCAAAAGTGGCACACGACCCAGAGCACGAGGTAGAACCCGAGCGTATAGAACCCCGCCTGAATGTACTCGAGGAACGCTTGCATGGGCGACAGCGTGGCCAGCAACGTTCCCATAAAGCTCCAGAGCGTCGTGAGCTCAAAGAACGCCGGACAAATGATATCCACCAAGACCAAGGTGGAGAAGTCTAGCGGCGGGCCGTCAAAGTCGGTTTTTGCAAAGATCGCGGTCGTGCGCGCGGCGCCAAACGCTTTCTTCCACCGCTCCTTGGCGTCCAACGCGTGCTTGGCGGCCACCAAGTCTTGGCGCTGGTGCACGGCTTCGTGCGCACGCTTGTACGACTGCTCGAGCGCCGTGCGTTTCTCGTCTTCTTCGTCCTTGTCCTTGTCGTCGAACGGATCGTTGGTCACAAACACATGGCCGACTTTCACGAAAAACTTTTGGATCGAGCCAATCAAGCCTTGCCAAGCCTCGGCGTCGGCGTCGATCGTTTGGTACTGCGTGCTGTAGGCAATGTGCAGGCGGTCATCGGGCATTTCGTGGCGGTGGCGCAAGTAGTGGATCACGACCGTGAGCGAGAGCCGAAAGTTGGCGAGAGACCCTTCGCTCTTGTCAATGGCATCAAAGAAGAGCCGGCTCGACTCTTCAAAGACGTACGACAACGCAACCAACGCAAACGGCAAGACCCCCAGGAGAAAAATGGCGCGCACGGTAAAGTGCGGGTCGGCACGGGCACTGGGGAGAAAGATCGCAAAGAAAATCTCCATGAGGAACGTGAACGAAAACATCACGATGACCATCATGACGAGGAACGCAAAGTAGCCGAGACGGAACATGCAGAGTGACCGATAGAACGACCAGGTGTCTTCGCGCTTGGTGAGCTTGGCGAGCTCGGCTTTGCGGCCCGTGACCGTGGCCATGCGCTCGTCGCGGTTGTCGTCTTCGAGGTCACGGAGTGTTTCCGTGGCGGCGCCGTACCCCACTGCAGGTGCGGGCGTTGGTGATGGCAGTGCCGTGGGCGAGTTGGCCGAGCGCCGCACGCGCGGCTGCTGTTCGTCCATCATGATGTGCCGTTGGCGTTTGTTGGACTAGATGGCCAACAAAATCACAGTGCGAGGCTTGACCAGCAGGTTGAGGACTGGTCACTGATTGTTGGTGCCAAGACTTGGCGTGGCAGTTGTTGAGACTTCCAACGTTGGTACTGAAGCTCGGCGCAGGTGAGCCGCTCACCAAGCGCAAGCAAGCAAAAGCAAGAAGGATGCGCTCGCGTTCCCTTCCCTCTCCTTCTTTCTGCGACGCAACTGACTAGAGGACCATGGTAGTGGATCCCCTCCGCAAACTGAAGTGGCTTCGTCCGCCCTCTCGGCGCCATGTCCACCAGGTTCCAGACTGATCAAACAAGTGGCGGACGAGAGCAGTTTCCGTCCACTTTAACCTCGATTTGCTGGACGGAATCAATGGATCCACCAATCCACGCATAAAACCTTACCGCATCAAAGTGGAGCAGCTGATGTATCCATCCGTCCAACCTGTGACAATCCGTGATTGGGCAAGCTGAGGTGACCAGAGACGCGTGAACATCGATGGCCCTAAAACAACGTCCTAAATTAACGTGTGCACTAACAACGCATTGGCGTAGCCCAGAACAACAAACTCCACACAAACGAGGAACATGTTGAGCTTGGTGAAGGCGACGCGCGGCGTTGGTGCACAGGCGCTGCGTCTGCAGACCTCGCGTGGATTTGCTGGCTCAGCGAGCAGCCGTGTGAAGCTCATTGGATCACACGATGCGTACAAGACCATCACTGCTGTATGGATGGGCCTGAGAATTATCGCCCTATCAAAAGTCGGGTGAGTTCTGACCTGATCGGTGTCGTTGTGCCCACTGTAGGCGGGCTCGGGCAAGAAAGCGATTGTGTACTTTACGGCAAAGTGGTGCCCTCCGTGCAAGATGATTTCGCCAATCTACGATGAGCTCAGGTATGTTCAGAGAGCTGATGTGCAATGGACACACACATGCTGACGCATCGTCGTCTGTCGTTTCGTTGCAGCTCCCAGTTTCAGGGCATTGAGTTTGCCAAGATCGATGTCGACGAGCAAGCGGAAACCACTTCGCGTGCTGGTGTGCGGGTACGTACTAGGGATGCATAGTCTGGTTGATCCGTGACCTCACTTGATTCTGCTTGTTCCCCTCCAAAGTCGATGCCAACGTTTTTCTTCTTTGAAGACGGCCAACTCAAGCGTGAACTCTCGGTGCGTTAATTTCCATGGTGTTCCTATGTTGAAGTGTGACGACTGATAACCTTTCCTGCAAACCAGTTCTCTGGTGCGGACGAGACGCTCTTGCGTGGCAACATCGCGGAGTTGAACGAGCTCTAAGGACGTCGCGTATATTGCCTACGCTAACCATACCCAAGATTATGAAAACATCGATGGATTATACGTCACTAGACTGGACGGTGCTAGATTTATTTCGTGATGTTGGCATGATCCGCCGCCAGCTCCTCTTTGATTGCGCATGCTGCTGCTGTTTTGTCCTTTGCATCGGCAATCGCAGCGATCATCGAGACGCCGCTTGCGCCTCCTTCCACCATACATTGTCGGATGCGACCGTTCTCCACGGACAGACCTCCGATAGCATACACTGGCACACCGAATACTTGAGCCGTGGTGGTGCAATCCTGCAGACCGGCGATCCCGATCGCATTGCCATCATTGGCCTCAGGCTTGGTACTCGAGGTGAACACTGGACCAGCGCCCAAGTACGTAGCACCACTCTCGCATGCAAGTCGTGCTTGAATGCCGTCTCGTACAGTCACGCCAATAATGAAATCATTGTGGTCGTGTGACGCTTGCTGGATTTTTCTCTTAACGTCGTCCATCGCTGAGTCACTTTGGCCAATGTGCACGCCATCGGCGTTTAGCTGCAGCGCAAGCTCCACAGAGTCGTTCACAATAAATGGAATATCGTGCTTTCTCGTGAGCGCTCGAATCTCCTGTGCGATCGACAATAGAAACGCATCCGCATGTCGTTGCTCCCATAACTTCCGTAGCTCGGGCAGTGTGGCGAGATCAGACGTCGACGGCTTCTGGCGCCACTGGATCAGATCCGCTCCGCCGCGGATGGCGTCCTGCACCACCCCTACTAGATCATTCGCAGTGATCTTGGAACCCACCGACGGCGTGATGAAGTACAGCGCGCGATGCCGCAACCGTGACGTCATTCTGTCAACATTCCAATCTCTGCCATCATGCAAGATCGGACGACGCGCATCACATTACCGGTACTTTTACGGTATCAGCCCAGCATCTTTTTTCTCCTGGAAACGGACCAATCATCAGGTGGAAGATTCCCCATGTGCGTTTTTACGCCTCCAGCACTGCGGTTTCTGTGGTGCCTAGGCCTTTTTACGTAATTTTACGAAGGAATTGCCACATTTTTGGTTCAACTTCGAGTTGGATTCGGGATTCCATTCGGCGCCAACAATCCCTTTGCTTGCACCAGCGGCCGCGAAGTGCGTCGGTCGGCTGTTGGTGTTGTTTGTTGGTTGTTGGATTCGTTTTTCTGTTGGAATTGGTGGTTCGTCCGTATCCATCCAACGAAATCCTCTGCCACTCGCATATTTCCCCCCTCGGGCACCGGCATCCCTCTTCTCTTCTAAGCTCCCGCCATGGCCGAGCGTCGCGTCAAGTACGGCGCGATTCCCTCGGGCGAGACGTCGGTCTCGGTCTCGGAGGAGCAGCAATTCAATCCGCTGCTTTTGCGTGTGGACAATGCCACGGACCAGATCAAGCCGTGGGAGTTTCCGGGATGGGGCACGACGACCAAGATCCAGCCGGACACCCGTGAGATCGATGAGATTGATTCGCACCTCTCGATGGAGCACCCCAAGCTCTCCGAGTGGCTTGCGACTGCTATTTGTGGCAACGACATTCTCTCCAGCTGTCTCTACGTCTCGGGTCTTGTCGCCTCCAAGGCCGGTAAGCTCGCCCCCGTGGCGCTTGCGATCGTCGCCGGTGTGCTCTACCTCTACCGTTTTATTTACGGGGAGGTCGTGAACGCCATCCCGCTCAACGGCGGCTCGTACAACGTACTGCTCAACACGACGACCAAGCGCGTGGCATCGGTCGCGGCGTCGCTCGCGATTCTTTCATACATTGCCACGGGCGTCGTCTCGGGCACGTCGGCGTGCAATTACTTGGCGTCGCAGGTGCCTTCGCTGCCTATCGTCCCCGCGACCATTGTGCTGCTGTCGTTCTTTGCACTCCTCAGTCTCGTGGGCATTACCGAGAGCGCGGTCTTCGCGCTCGGCATTTTCATTATCCATACGCTCACGTTGGTCGTGCTCTGCGTGGCGTCAGCCATGTTCATTGTGCGCGACGACTTTGAGATCCTCAAGACCAACTTTGGCACGGGCTTTCCCGACATTAACTTGGCCGGTGACACCGTTTCGGGCAATCTCTTCACGGCCGTGTTCTTTGGCACGTCGACTGCGATGCTGGGCATCTCGGGCTTTGAGTCGTCGTCCCAGTTTGTCGAAGAACAGGCCGAAGGCGTGTTCCCTAAGACACTGAAGAACATGTGGTGGAGCGTGTTCATTTTCAACCCTCTCATTTCGCTGCTGTCGCTGGGTGTACTGCCGCTGCAAGGCCCGGACAGTATCATTATCCACAAGGACACGGTGCTTGCGCAAATGGGTTTGGTGGTTGCGGGTCCCAAGATGCAGACGCTCGTGGCTCTCGATGCGTTCATCGTACTTTCCGGCGCCGTGCTGACTGCCTACGTTGGTGTCATCGGTCTCATGCGTCGTCTCGCGAGCGACCGCGTGCTCCCAGGCTTTTTGCTCCAGGTCAACAAACTCCGCCACACCAACCACTTTATCATCATTGGCTACTTTTTGATCGCCTCGAGCCTTGTGCTTATTCTTCACGGCGACACTGAGACCCTTTCGGGCGTGTACACGTACGCGTTCCTCGGTCTCATGACGCTCTTCGGTACGGGCTGCATGCTGCTCAAGTTTAAGCGCGCTGATTTGCCGCGCTCGGTCGTGGCGCCTTGGTGGAGCTGCATTTTGGGCGTCGGTATGGTCTTGACCACGTTTTTGGGTAACCTTTTGGGCGATCCGACCGTGCTCACGTACTTTTCGATCTACTTTTTGATCGTGCTGTCGATTGTCATGATCATGTTTGAACGCACGTTCATTCTGCGGCTGTGCATGTACAGTGCCCAGCGCTTGTGTCCGTCGCGCAGCCGCCCAAAGCAAGACTTTGGCGTGATTGACAACTTCGAAGAGACCGAGACCTTGCGCACCGGTGCGCGTGGAGGCAAGACCATTGCGCGTATCATCCGCGAAATCAACGAGCAGGCCGTGTTCTTTTTTTGCAAGACCGCCAACCTCTCGACGCTCAACAAAGCCATTCTCTATGTGCGTACGAACGAGCAGACCCACACGCTGTTTATTGTGCACTGCCACGAAAAGGGCTCGCCCGTGCCCGAGGGTTTTGAAGAGACTGTGGCCCTCTTTGATCACATTTACCTCAAGATTAAGATCAACTTTTTGAGTGTCGAAGGCCAGTTTGGTCCGGCCATGGTCGAGTGGCTCGCGCGCCAGTACGAGCAGCCCAAGAACATGATGTTCATCAAGCAGCCGAACCACGACTTTGTGCATACGGTCGCGTCGCTCGGCGGCGTCCGCCTCATCACTGCCTAGGTCGGATATAGGTGTCCGACCTCTGTCAGCCAGAGTCGGAGCTCTGCACGCCACTTTCGAAGCATGAGCGTGGCGGATTTCGATTATCTTTTTTGTTTTTCTTTATTACCCAGTTCGACCTATGACGCATAGTATCCACTTCGAAGGAAGGAGGAGGACGACGACAAGCGTTACAGTAAAGGCGGGCTTGTGCACACGCTGAGTCACTACGGTACTTTCAACCCTGCTGACAACGAAAAATAAAATAAATAAATGACGTGAGAATGCGCGCGACGAAAAATAAAATAAATAAATAACGTGAGAATGCGTGGTTTTCTCTCTTGGAAGCAATGTGTAGCGGATGAAAGTGGATGTTTTTTTCTTCAAAATGGGTGTGGATTAAATATGGTATGGAAGGGTTCTGCGGCGCAAGGGTGCCACCTTTTTCTAATGTACAAAACTGATGGAGAGAGTCGAGCTGCTTGCGTTCGCAATTCGAAAATATAAAAAACCACGCGCGTCGGCTTACTCTTCGATGATCGTGGTGAGCACCGCAACCTTCTTCTGGCGCGTGGGTGGATGGGAGTTGAAGCGGGCTTCTTGCTCCTCAAGCTTTTTCACACGCTTTGCGGCCGACGACAAATGCACGCGTCGCGACCGACTGCGGTGCTCCGAGCGTCGCCCCGTCGAGCTCGCAAAGCTGAGCAAATCATTGCGAGAACCTGGGTCCGAATGCCGGCCGGCCACAGTCGTTTGGTACTTGGACGTCTCCCAGTCCGACAGCCGACTCGATCGGTTGGCCGCTGCGAGGTCATCGTGGAACGAACTGCGCGACGATCGCGACGAGCGACCGTACTCCAAAATATTGGGGAGCGAGGTTTTCTTGGTGCTGAGCACACGCCCATCACTTGTCGTCTCGTTGTTGTGCATGTGCGACAAGCTGAAACACTCTTTCAAGACCGCCGTTGTCGCAGCAAGAGGAGCAGTATCAGCGGCAGACGGATAGGAGCCGTCATGGAATTGAGCAGGCGCATCAACAGCGTCGAGCAGCGTCTCGGTCTCGACGCTGCCGTCGTAATACCCGTGGTTATTATCGACCAAATTGCTGCTCATGTCGCGGTACGACGAGATATTGTCCACCGAACTGCTGCGCGCTTCTCGATGGGACGCGGCGCGCGTCGCTCCATGGTGCGTCGGCGTCGCGGCAAACATCACGTTGGACGTGGCGCTGGTCGCGCTGCTGGCCGAGTGCATAAAGAGTTTGTTGCGGTACTCGTCTTCGCTGTCGCTCATGTTGACATTCAGATACGTGTATCGCATATCGTTCACGTCCAAAAACTGGTCCATGAGTTGCCGCGTTTTGCAAGTCATGCTTTCGCGGCACGTGCGCGCGTGCTTGGCGACTGCGTCGAGAAACGCATTAAGGCCATAGCGACGCGACTCGAGCACCTTTTCCTTGGTGTTCCAAAACAGTCGGCGGTGCGGAAACTGCATAAAGCACGTGCGCTTTGACATGATCGAACAGTGCGAGCACATGTCGCCGTCTTTAACAGCGTCTTCAAGGCGCAATCGAAATAGTCGAAACTCCGAGTACCGGCGGTACACGGTCCAGGTGAAGCCTGAATTGCGCTCGTCCGAGACGCGCACCACGTACTGCGTGTGGGTGTGCGCGTTCGAGGATGAGGGTTTGGCGACATGGGCGATACTCGTGTGGAGCACGCTCTGCGGCGCCTGGGGGATCGCGAGCACCATACTTATTGGACGGCGAAAAATATCTGTTTGCACGCGGAGCGGAAGGCGCGTTCAATGGGGTAGTGGACCGATGGAGGGGCGTCAATAGTACTCGTGCTTGCGCTACACGTGCAGGATATGAGTATCGATGGATGTTGGCGGTAGGCCGGCAGAATTGTGGAATGAATATAAATGGACCGAACCCTTCGGCTTTGGCTGTGCGGGGAAGCCACGCTTCTGTTGGAATGCGCCGGGCTTTGTCCAAGGAGATCTGCGAAACCAAATGAGGGAAAACGAGGGAAGGGGAACGGAAGGCCGCGCTTTTATTAGGGTTCGCAGAGGGGTAGGACATCTCGGCAGCCGTTTCAGCTCTGGAGCTAGAATGCGCGACACCAACGAAATACTTCTGGAACAGCCATACCTCTCAAAACGCATTGATGCTGACGTGCTACAGTATCTGTGATCTTTGGCTTCACGAAGACGTACCTGTTTAAACACATTGACACCCAAATTGGCCAACCGTACTAGCTAGAACGTTGGTGTCCTGAGAGTGTGGGTCGTCGCCAGGTGGCATGACTTGAAGTTTGTATCGAAATCTCCAAGTTACATGACTGAAATGAAATCCAGCAGAGCGGTGTCATCGACGTTTGGTCAGGTACACTGTAGTGCCTGAGTCTGAGACACAGTTTCGGGTGCTGGAAGTTCAAGCACTTTTCCCTAACCCGTCCGGAAGTTGGCTCAACCTTGAATTCGGTTCAAAATTGAAAGTTCGGTTCAACAGTTTCGACCCAAAAATCTTGAATTCTCTCCTGTCCTTAGTCTGCAAGGCCGCCCTGTCGCTCCACTCTGCAGCATCCTGAGTCAGGTCAGGAGACCTGACTCGATCCAGGAAACCATGGACCATGTTTCCGGATCACATCGGTATTGTGTTGTGTACTGTACGGTACGTGTCTATGTATATCGATACTGTAAGCGTGGATATTCGTCGCAGCTTGTGGCGACGTTTGGTGGACACCCAAAATGGACTTGAAGTGGATGGCAACGACACCAGCCAAGTTCAACTCCGTCAGAAGAACAGAACAGAAAAGAGAACCCAGTCGGATTCTCTTTTCTCAAGCGCGGCCTTAGCCACATTCTCAGCACTAGGCTATCAAGTCAAGTTGACATCTGCACCCTCTGACAAAGTCCAGTGTCTGAGCTGAGCACCGAATGTGCAGTCAGTCCATCTGCGTTGAAGTTCTCAGGATTCACAAAAAGCCAACAGAGCTGCACACTGCTTGCACGTTCCGAAACTACAAACAGTTGGTGCTGTAAACCCATCGGTCTGACTTTGAGGCGAGAGATGATGCGCAAATTACTCTCCTTGTCACTCGTTTTGCGGGCGATGTAGTATGGCATCCTCCCACGTGTTGCACTCGCGCGGAGGTTCCCGGTGTCAGAGTCAGCTTAGGTGACGAGTTTTGGGCGAGACGGCTGATAACTGTGCATGGACCCTGCAACTTTCTTTGTGTTCGCCCGTGTGTAACCGTTACGCCGTAACGGCGATGCTTTCGTTCAACGACTTTTCGTAACGTTTGTGGGTGGTGAGGTCGGCTTTCTCGTGGCACATTCATTGCCATGCGGATGTCCTGCTCAGCGTACTTTAGTCGCCTGAGGTGAAGTTACGAAGACCATGTCCTACTGTCGCATAGGGTTAACGTGCTATTGCCGCCAAGTCTTGTCGGTCAAATGGATCTGCATGCATCGTGTTTGTACCCTGGATTGAGTGCGTCATACATCGGTCTCATCTAGAATTTAGCCCTTGGTTGACCTGTAGTCAATGGGCGGGTCTACAGCATTTGAGACAACATGCCCTGTCATGTTTGCTCTGAACCATTTCACTTTGGCCCCGTCACATCTCAATACCAAAACCACAATTCAATTGCACTTTAAGTGTACCCTGCACGCAGCACGTACTAAGACCACAGATCCAGAACCTTGACAACCCGGTCCAAAAATCGACTGACCGCCTCACTGCGCATCTGGCTGCTGCGATGGATGCGCGGCTTGGAACTCGGGCAGCGCTGCGACTGCGGCGGCGATCCGTGCGATCGTTGGAAACTGCGACATGTCGACGCTGAAGCGGTTGGCGTTGTACACTTGCGGCTCGAGGAAGAGATCGGCCATGGTGATGCTGTCACCCACGCAGTAAGCACCAGCGGTTGTAGCCAGCACCTGCTCCAATGCAACGAAGCCGCGCTCGATCCAATACTTGGCCCACTCAACTTTCTTTGCGGCCTTGTCGCTCTCGGGCACACCTTCCACGGCCTGGTGAGTCATATACACAATAGGCAAGCATACAAAATCAAGGTTAGCAGAGATAAATTCTAGATGGCGCAAAAAATCGGTGTTGGAGAAAAATCCTCCGTCGCTCGATGTTGCAGGAGCGTGATGCTGTTCAGTACCTTCATCATGACGGCAAGATTCTGGACAGGCTGGATGTCGGCACCGATCAGCAAGCAGATGTTGCGCACTTGGGCGCGTGCAAACGGATCCTTTGGGAACAGAGCACGCTCGGGGCGAGTCTCCTCTAGGTACTCGAGGATTGCCGCAGACTGCGACAGCACGTGGCCATCGATCTCAATCGCAGGCAGGCGCTGCTCGAATTCCATGAGAATTCATCAGCGAGTGGGCATTCAATCATGGGTACCTACTCAGCATAGTGATTCGCACCTGGTTGGGGTTGACCTTCGTGAACTCTTCCTGGAAGTGTTCGCCGCCATCCTTCACGACATGGACGGCCTTGTATTTGTACTCAATTCCCTTCCACGCCAGCGCGATGCGCACGCGCCACGAGCACGAGCTGCGCCAGTAGCTATACAGCACTGGCGTATTGGATGTTCCCACCATAGGCTCTGTGTTGGTGTCGCTCGCCATTTTTCAAATATTCGCTGCTTGCGGCCTTCTTCCGACTGACCAGCGTGTTGTCGCCGAATCCCAACCATGCGACGGCCAGTCGACGAACTTCAACTCCCTCTGTGATACTTCCAATTCATTGAATTGTATCACAATTCGTCAATTCAATATGGAGCCGGGCGGTGTACCCTTGGTTACACTGACCATCACTCCATGTGGCGATGTTCCGAAAATGGGCTCCAATTCCCGAATCAGCTTGCCAGTATGGTCTCGCCGTCGCTGCGTGCGCGGCCGACGTCGCCAGAGCACACGACACCATCCGAGCGCGTCATAGACATTAGCAGCAGTAGTCCTGCGCTGCTGCGAAGTATCAGCAGTCGAGAGGAAGCGACCGACGAAGACGATGCAGGGGACGAAAAGGACGACGAGATCGATGAGATCGACGTTGCGTACGATATGGACACTGCCAGCACCGCGTCCGGGCTCACTGAGTTGGAACTTTCCGAGCATGACTATCGGCGTGGCCACCAAGCGATCCCGATGCAGTCGCCTGGGGAGGATTTGGAGATCGATCTCGATGTGGACGATGGCGCCAGCGGTCGACGACGCCGCCGGTTGCCGTCGCTGCGCCGCCGCCAGTTCTTTGAAAGAAACGACGCGAGCTTTGTGCGGCCATCGGGGCGTGGGCGGATGATGCAGCGCATTACGTTCCGCCGACGCAAGGCGGGCGAATTCGACGTGTTCTGGACAGGCATTTCCGTCATGAACTTCTTGTCGCTCGTTGTCATGAGCGTGCTCATGTTTTACCTCTTGCAAACCGACTTTTTCGAGTCCCATCAAAACGACTTGTTCGGCACAACAGTGGACGACCGGTTTACGGTTGTCTCGCCTGAAAATGCCGACGCCAAGATTTATATGAAAAGCGGTAGGATGGGTTTCTTTTGTTCAGAAAAGTACTGGGTCCAAAAGCTCACCAACCTCTATCTGTCTAGGTTATTCCACGTCTCGTTACTCGGAGGCAATGATCGCATTTAGCAATGGGGAACTGAAGATTGGGCGACGGGCACTTGCACCTACGGACGTACAAGGCTTTTACGGATTGTCGATTGCGAACAATGGCTCGGCAAGTTTTACGAACAAGCTGAATGGTTCGTTATTGTGGTATGGAAGAGTATCCATGGTGGTGGAGCACACTAACTTTTCGGTTTCTTATAGCGCCGTTCGTAAAGACGGATTACCTCCACGCTGCAAGGGCTGTCGTGTTTGACGATGGCACAGTGATGACAACCGCTGCTAATCTATCGGGCGGTATCAACGAAGTCGGCGACCTGAATCTCGTGTCAACGACTGGCTCGATTACTTTGAGCGCCGGTGGAAAGCCAGTAGTCAAAGTTGACCCCGACGCGACTGTGACCCTACTTAATGCGGGTCAAGACGACTTGGAGATGACAGGGATTGCGTTTGATGCGGCCAGTGGGGACATTTCGATCGCCAGTACCTTCAAGATCCATCATGACGAAAACGCGACGGTGATCTCGTCCGAGAAGGCAATAGAACTCAACTCCACCCAGCTTGTGGTTGGTTCGACGAATTCCTCGGAAGCGATGATCACGGTACCTTCCATGACTAAGACTGGAACGATCACTGGCGTTTACGAAGCGATGACGCTCGCGATCGTCGGACAGTCATCATATAACCAGTCACACGGAGGCGATGTCGTTATCAGTGGTGGTGATGGTATCAGTCGAGGGGGTAGTGTTGTGCTGACTGGAGGCGAATCAGCTGAGGACGAAAACGGAGACGTGATGCACGGAACCATTTTGATCAATGCCAAGCTCGAGCGGTTAACGCTGTCGACAACCGAGATTGGTACGCATAGCAAGTCGCACAAGGTCAACTTGCACGGCGCGGTCTCTGTTAATAACGCAACCGAGAGCGGTCATGGAACGAGTTTGTACATTGGTGGAGGAAGCGTGCTTACGACCTCGAAGACCGTCACGATCAACAATCTGGCGGCGAATGGATCCGCAGTGCTCGTAAAATCGCATCAAGTCGATCTGCAGGCGTCGACATCCGCTGCGCTGTCAATGAACGCGAACGAGACTCGTCTCGTGGGCTCAAAAACTCTCGAACTGAGCGTCGCGCCTGAGATCAACTCCAGCCATTCGGTCAGCATTTCGCTTGATGATTCAGGTATGTCAGTGCGGAAAGAATGGGAAACCGTGCGAGCGGACGAGTGCTGATAGTGCGCATGTTCCACAGGCCAAGTGGAACTGAATGCAGCACGATCGATTCGTTTGAGCGTGACAGGTGCCAACTCGAGTATCGACCTCATTGGCGCAGTGAGGTTCGCTAGTGATCTTTACGAAAATAACGGCTCTGTTCCAGCAACAGACCTGTCGATTGACGATGGAATGGTCGCAATTGACGCGGACTCGCTAGTCGTCGGTGGGACCGGAACCACCGACTCTATCAAGCTGATGTCGGAAGATATCACGATCGGAAACGTGACTCAAATGTCGAGGGTCCGCGTGGCGGGTGAGAATGCCAGCATTTTGTGCACGCATGTCACTGTCGGTACATCAAGTATGATACCACGACAAATTCCTTGATTGTGCAGTTTCAGAGCTCTGATTGAGTGATTATAATTATTTGTAGCCTCGGATGTGATGGTGGCGGGAAAGAAGATAAACCTGCGCGTTGACGAATCCTCGGGCAACAATACACAGTCGGCGATATTATCGATGCAAGGAGGGGGTATCTCGATGTCAGGTACGACTTTTTATGTGGCTGTCTCGCGCGATACACACACCTCCTAACACTCAATTGTCTAGGGCATGATGTGATCATTGGAGACAAGAGCTCGCAGTCTATCGTAGTCGGCAGCCCCACCGCGACTCGTGTTTCCATTGCGTCCACAGAGGTGGAAATTGGAACGTCTGCCAAAACTATGTCGGTTGGTGACAAAGCGACCATTGTGAAGATCGGAAGCAAATCTACATCCATCGAAATCCGAGGTCTGCGCTGCTTTTCCGTTGCCACCAATCAATAAGATATCTACTGACGATAATGACTGTACAGGCAAGTTGACGGTCAACGGCAACGCCATCGACGGGAGACGTCGGCTGGACGCTTCCGATGCAAGCTTTTTCGCAATGGCGGGGTCTGATAGAGTCGAGCTGCGCCTTCCATTCCCTAGTGAAGAGATCCACGTTCCACTACGCGTGATATTCAGCTCTAGGGGTGCTGTTGTGGACACTGCCGGCGACATCCAACTGATTGATTCCGCCACTACCTCGTTGACCACGCACGTGCTTCTCGGTTTGTCATTGGTGAGTGTGAGGTCACCCGACAATTCTGGTGACACGGAGAAAAATACGTCTGGCCGTCCTCCAAACCTGCGATGCCGAGTCTACAGCATGCGTGATCCAACCATCGCGTTGCTTGAAGTCGTCACTCAGCTGGAGACGTGTGATGATGATGAAGACTGTCGGACCGGGTATTTTTTGGGCGCCGCCAACCAACGAATTGTGCCGATGAAAGCTTCGGATCGTCTCTCACTTCGCTGTGCCGCACGTTTTACTGGTATGAATTCGAGTGGGTCGCGTGCTGTACTGATTGAGAACATCCAACTCGACGTTTCCTCGCTTTGATCAACTCCAAGATGTCTAGGCGTGTTTCTTGAAGGTGAAAATGCAAATGTAGCCGGGTTGTCTATGGCTGACCGTGCGCCGACAAGAGGACAAAGCGCCGAGTGTGACTTTTTTTGGGATGCCGCGATCTCGCGGAAGTGACACCATCAGCTAACGGGTGTGTTGGGAAGTCTCCTCCCGTTACGCCACGCCATCCGTCGAGTTGGTTTTACCTCGCTCGGACTGTTGCTGGGATGAAATGCTCGAGTCGCGCGTCGACTTCGGCCAGTGTGATACTGGGATTCGGTTCGGGGGTCGGATTGCCACCCATACACACTACGTGGTGACAGCATCATTTCGAAGGCGAACCGATCGCATCGTTGTCACCAATGTTTCTGGTGCAATTGAAGAGGACATCAAGTACTGTGTGGCAGCATCTTTCCAAGCATTTCCTGAATCTCGTCGTCGTGCCTACCCCTCGGAGCAGAGGCATCTCGGAGCAGAGGCGTCTCGGTTGTATCGGCCAATATTCAGTATGATCAATCGAGGGTGAACCGGGACCCGTCGTGGCGATCGGTTTAACCATATAGCTGATGGATACGACCTCAAGCCGTCTCGGCGCGCCACCAACGACCGGTCTGCGTAGCAGCAACACACGTACAGAAATTCTGATGCACCAACACATACTACGTATTCAGCAGTTCACGCGGCTGATATTCAACAGGCTCGTTTGTTCAAGGAGGAGTCATCTCGGGGACAATCTCCTCGAGCTTCTCGAGCGCACGAGTTTGCACTGCATAGAGTCGTTTCTCGTCCTCAAATGCCTCTCGCAACTCGCGCATAATCTTCAACAACATCTCCATCTTGACATTCACGTTGGTAAAAATCGCGTCGGCGTCGTATCCAGCTTCGAGTGCCGCAATGTAAGCCCCTGCGTACGCAACCATAAACGGAGGGTACAAAAAGATGATTTCGGTCCGGTATGAGTACTGGACGAGTTGCCTGGAGATCACTCAGAGTTGTACACGTCAGAATTTACCCTTGGTGGATCAAGTACATAGATCGAGATGGAACCCACCAGGACAACTGGAGGCAGTCGTCGTGGAGATCAAACTCGTCCAGGAAGCTGTCGACCACACGTCACAAAAGACCCCATCAGTTGTATATTCCAGTATCTTCACTGTGGACATGAGATAGAGCACGCACGCGAGCAGTGGCGCAAACGGATGGAACAGAATCAAATCAAACTGAAGCGCTTCGACCACGTAAAACTCGCACTCGAGAATGTCCTTGTCTTGGAACGTATACATGACTTCGTCCTCGTCCACGCCAGCTAAACAGATAGACGTTAGAGTAGACCTCCACATAGTATGGGTATACAAACACGTACTGGTGGTGTAGTGATGGAGGACCGAGGCAACGGCGCCAAGCGACAATTGGTTCTCTTCGACTTTGGACGCCAAGAAAAAGACCGTGCCGACGACCAAGTGCGGATCAAAATTACAGAAACTCTGGCTGCAATAGTAGAACGTTAGCAAACTGCCACTAGTCCATGGAACTGTGGACTGCAAAAGAGCGGCGTACGTCTGGTAGAAGCGGCGGTAGAAAATGACCGCGGTGTAGATGATGATCTGGCGCACGTGGAGGCGCTGACCAATCTCCTCCAGCACTACAGCAAGACATCATATGTCAGTGTATAGGAATAGACGATGAAAGTGCGACTCAGACGACAGCATACGCGCGATGTTGGCGAGATGGATGCTGTCGACTTCGTCTTCCGAGAGCGCGCGGCGATCGAGCGGATTCCGTCGCCGCAAGTCGCTCTTGGTCACATCTTTCATCCAGTAAAGACTACAACGAGAAGATGTACATGTGAGTGACTTAAAGAGCTGTCGGCGATACGCATATAGCGCAGGAGGCGTCCGCACTAGTGGGTCGACTGCCAGAAGTTGGTCCCCATATTGCCGCTCGACTTGGTTGTGGCAAATGAGCCGCGCCAACACTCCGCAGTTGTCAGTAAAATGACGTATACACGGTATACTATACACCGATATACTATACATATTTGTGTATACCTCACATCAGAACTCAGCCGAGAGCAAGAAAATGGGCACGAGATGATACGAGCAATTCCAACGATGTCGAGGTATTCGCATTCGCATTGCTTGCTAAATGAACCTACAATACGCTCTACAGATCGCGGTCCTCAGCGTCGTCCTCCGGGTCAGCCATCCCATCAGCCTCGGCCTCGTCGTCGTCTTCCTCCATGAGCTTGGTAAATTTGGCGTCGGCCTCGTCGTCTTCGTCGTCGTCGTCTTTGAGGAGCTCCTGGAGGTCGGGGACCTTGACCGCATCGATATTGTCTTGGTCTTTCTGGGAAATGTCGGTCAGCAGTTTGCCGCTGTAAATGTCGTCGGTAAATTGCTTGGTCAGCGACATGTACTCGTCAAAGTCGGTCGGCTGGTTCTTGATCCACACGCAAAAGACCGCAAACGTCACAATGCCCAGCAGTCGCCACTTGCGCTCAGACGGATCGGTCGCGCGCATCGCAAACAGTGGCTTGAACGAGTCGGCCACGCCGAGGTCGTCGTCAAAAATGTTGGGCAAGAGCCAGTACTCGTACCCGACCATCCACAGCATGAAAAAGAGAAACAGGCGGACCACGACAAACACCGCAATGAAAATGAGGAACGTGACCGAGAGGTACCACAATGCGACCTTGGCCCACTGCGGCCAGATTGGAAAGCACGTGATCACGAGAAAACCAAAGATCAGTAGGGCCGTCAGCAGATTGCGCAGCGTCTTCGGTCCTTCGTACATCCACGTGTAGTAGCCGTTGAACGCAAACTCTTCGCTCCGCGTGGGCGTCAGGAGCTTGCGGTTCTTGGCATCGCGCTCCGAGCGGTGGATAAAGCCGTTGGCAAGCAGCGCATGGCCAATCGACAGCACGTCGTCTTTGGCCGTCAAATCCGCAAAGTTCTTTTTCGCGGCCGCGCTCTCGAGCAGAAACGACGCGAGTTTGTCGCCGCGAAAGTACTCGACGCGCTTGCCGAGTTCAATGGCTTGACGCACCGGCATGCCTTTGCGTCCGCGCAGCAGATCGGCCATTTTCTTGGCGCCGGCTTCGCTCTCCCATGACTACAGGAGCACCATCCAGGTGAGTGTTTCCATCTCCTTCTCTCGTAAATATGAGAGAGGCGGCTTCTTACCTTGGTGGTTTCTGGCGTCTTCTCCACGGCAGTGTCGGTCATGGCGCGTACCCGTTGTGTGTGTGTGTGTGTGTGTGGTGTCGTGGGGTCGAAGGGAGGGGACTAAATGCCGTGAAGCGGATGTGTCCAGAGGGTTTGTTCCACCCGAATGTTGCTCCTCTCGATTCCGATTCCGATTTCGCTGTCTCTTCCTGGTGAGGTCATGCTGTCCCCCCTCATTGAGCAACCCCACACCGTCTCATCCAGCCACACAACCCCTTCAACTTGCAAGCCAGTGACGTGGCTTGCTTTGGTCGCAGTGCAGTCACTAGCACGAGGTGGCACTTCAGTGCTGGTACACTGTACCCAGTCTGTATGCAGAGGACTCATCCCCTTTGGCACATGATGGAAGTCGGCAAAGAAAACTTCGTCGCCGGCACACGAGCAATCAGTCTTCCATGAGCAGTGGCTTCTTCGGTGGCGCCGGCGCCCTGGTGCGCGTAGACGAGACCGCCGGCGACGCGTACTTTGTAACCCCGGCCTCCCACATTGGCCGCGTCGTCACGGGCGTCGTATTGCTGAGTGAGACCGCGACGCAGTCGCCTACGACCGTCGTCGACCGCCTCGGCGGCCTTGCGAGCGTTGCGTTTGCTGATAAGCTCGCCGAGCAGGGGTACAAAGTGCTGGTAATCGACGCGGTCAAGAAAAACATCGACGAGACAGTCGTAGCCAGTGCGGTCGCACGCGTTGAGCAGGCCGCGGCGTTCCTCAAGCAGCAGCAGGACATCCAGCGGGTCGCATTGCTGGGGTACGGCGCCGGCGCCGATGTCGCGATCCAGATGATGGTGACGGCGGCGCCGACGGCGACGGCCCCGGCATTCCATTGCTTTGTGGTGCTGTCGCCCGATGGCCGCGTCGCGTGCTCGGCCAGCGACGAGCCGCTCCCGTTGCCGCCAGCGCTTGTACTGGTCGGAGGGAAAACACCATTTGCGACGTCGGATGTGGTACGGTGTTGTATGGGGTACTAGTAGTAGTATTCCTATGCTGATAATGTGTATGTATCACTTGCGATTGCAGTTTCAGCAGCTGCAGACATTGTACGACAAGCAGCAGCCCGCGCCGCAGCCGAGTCCATTGCCGTTTCGCGCGCGCGTGTTTACCCACCAGACCAAGGGCTTTGCATTTTCGGGCATCACTGACGAAGATGCAGCGACGCAGGCGATCGCCGAGATCCTCGATTGGCTCGTGATGCACCTTCACCGCTTCCGCACGGCGGCCGGCACGAGCGACACGGACCCATGGTGAGTTGGAGGACATCGCATGGTTTGCCGACGCGGTGTACTGATTTATGATATTCTCATTTGTGTAGGTGGCCGCAGGGACGCAATGGCCCGTTCTGTAATGTTGGGCAGAAGACGTGGCAAGAAACGAGAACTCACTGGCTCACGGCGACCGTCGCACGGTGCGTGCTCGTCCATTCACTTTGACTCGATCACATACTGAGATTCTATATCCTCACAGCCCACCACGTCCGCCTGCGGTCCCGAGTCACTTGCTGTTTGACGGCCTCTCGAGCATGCGGAGAACGTTTGATCTGCCACACCGCATGGCGTTGGGGGACATTGTGGAACTGTTTGTCGAGATCTGGGAGGTCCAGCAATGAGCCACCCCCACATCGGATCTTCATCAGCAACACCCACTCAAGGTAGCCAAAATCTAATGGAATACAGCACCCATATCTAACCCACCCACCTCGTGTGTGTCTATGGGCTAATTATGGTTTCACTCGAGGATGTTGTTCGTGTGACCGCAGAAATAGCTCTACAGCCGCCGCCCGCCTGCCCCCTCCCAGCGACCGCCTATATCGGAGAAGCGAGCAAGCGATCCTACGACGAGAGGTGGCGTCGGGAGTCCCGCCTGCGTGCTGTGTGACGACGGAACATGAGCAAGTCGCTCACCGCCGATGCGTCGCCGCCCGACACGCCGTTGGGCGACACTGGCAAACTGCTGGACGACGTTTCCCTGGACGCCACATCCCTCGAGACGCTCGAGAACGATTTCCAAGAAGTGCTGACTGAACTCGCGGGCGACAAAAGCCTCGAGCGTTTCCGGCTTGAGTACGAAAAGCTCCACCGCGCGCTCAAGAAATCCAACGGCCAAGAAAAAAAGCTCATCAAAAAATGCCGCGAACTCAATGCCGAGATCATCAACAATGCCGCCAAGGTCCAAACGGCGCTCAAGCTGTCCCAGGAAGATCAAGCTAGCATTGCATCGCTCAAAAAAGAGATGGAAAAGGCGTGGAAAATGGTCGATGCCTCGCACGAAAAAGAGATCCGCGCGAAAGAGACCATCCAGCAACTCAAAGAAGAGATCAACAACCTCAGTCGCCTCGTGGAACAAGGCGCCGGTCTGAGCGTGGGCCAAGAGAACATGCTCAAAGAAGTGATGCGCGCTAAAGAAGAGCTCGCGCGCGTGAACGACGAGCACGAAGCGAACGCCAAGAAAGACCACGAACGGCTTCAGGAACTGCACAAACGCGTGAGCGACATGGAGGCGATGGCGACCCAGCAAAAAACCGAGGTCCAGACGCTCAAAGACCAGCTCGCGATGAAAGCGGCCGAGCAAGAACGCGAGCTCCGGCGGCGCGAGCGGCTCGACAAGGAACTCAAGGACGTGCGCGCCAAGCTCGAGAAAAAGGTGATGGACCATACCACACTCACGACCGATTTCACCAAGACCCAAACCCAGGCCGTGACGTTGGAAAAACAGTTGGGCGAAGCACGGAGTACGATGGACAAGTACGTGCGCGACTACGAGACGCTCTTTAGCCGGACGCAGAAACTCACGGACCTCCTCAACGAGCAAAACGACAAGACCATGCAGCTCGAAGTGGAAAAACGCAATTTGGAAAACGACCTCAAAACCAAACACGACGAAGTGCACCGCCTGCGGCTCGACAAAACCATGGCCGAGCGCAAGATCGACAAGGAGAAACGGCAGCAGCAAAAGCTCGAAGACAAATTGGACGACGAACACACGTCCAAGATCGTGTTACAGACCCATATCAAGAGTTTACAGCGTGATTTAGATGCCGACAAAATCAACGAAGACCATTTACGGGCCGAGATGGAAGCGCTTGAGCGCGAAAAGCAAATGCAGCTGAAAAACGTCCAGAAAGCCGATGCCAAAACAAAAAAAGCGCACGACGACGTCAAAACCAACGAACGCGTGGCCAAGAACTTGGAGCAAGAACTCGCAGCTTTTAAACTGGAGGCGGCCAAGCAGCGCAAGCTGATTTACCAATTGGAAAAAGAGCGGGAAAAGTACGGGATGGACGCCTCGGAGCAGCGCAAGCTGTATTTGCAGGCGGAAGAAGAAGCCAAGCTCAAGGAAATGCGGATCCACGAGATGCAAAAGAAGCTCAACGAAGGCGAGACCAAACTCAAGCAGCAGCAGCAATTGTACGAAGCCGTGCGCAGCGAACGCAACCTCTACAGCAAAAATCTCATTGAGAGCCAAGACGAAATCGCCGAAATGAAGCGCAAGTTCAAAATCATGACGCACCAGATCGAGCAGCTCAAAGAAGAAGTCGCGGCCAAAGACGTGGCGCTCGTGAAAGAGCATTTTGATCATCAAAAAGTCGAAAAGCAGAAAGAGCAGCACAAGAACGAACTCGCGCGGTTGCGGGCGTTGCTGGCGACCAACGAAGAGACCATCAACAACCAGGACGCCGAGATCCGCAAGCTCACGACGCTTATTCGGCGGATGGACGACGAGGCCTTGGAGCAGCGCAAAGAGTACGACCAAGTGATCAACGAGCGCGACATTTTGGGGACCCAATTGATCCGACGGAACGACGAGCTCGCGCTGCTGTACGAAAAGCTCAAGATTCAGCAGTCGACGCTGAGCAAAGGCGAAGGGCAGTACCAAGAACGGCTCCAAGACCTGCGCGTGCTCAAGCTCAAGATCACCGACCTCAAGCGCGAACTGTACATCGCCAAGCACCAAGTGGGCCAGTCGGACGAGCTGAAACGCGAAGTGTACCACTTGCAGCGCGAGCTCCTCCAAGAAAAAACCAAAGTCAAGGCGCTGTCGGAAGAGCTCGAGAATCCCATGAACGTCCATCGGTGGCGCAAGCTCGAGGGCAGCGATCCAGCGACCTATGAGCTGCTCCAGAAAATTCAAACACTGCAAAAGCGGCTGATTCAAAAGACTGAGGAAGTCGTGGAGAAAGATTTGGTGATCCAGGAAAAGGAAAAGCTGTATACCGAACTCAAGACGATTCTCGCGCGGCAGCCGGGCCCCGAAGTCGCCGAGCAACTAAGCTGGTATCAGCAAGTCGTGCGCGAGAAAGAAAAACAGCTCAAGCGATTGCTCAGTGAACAAAACATGTTTCAGTCGAAAGAGAACGAACTGAAATTCGAGATCGAGCGGCTCGCGCGGGAGCTCCACGAGTTCAAACGCAAATATTACAAAAAGAAACTCGAAGACAAGATCCGCGACAAGAATGCGCCGGTGGTGGTCGCACGGCCCAACCAGTTTCCTACCGGCAATGGGGGTGGAGGGCTGAGCGACCGCCTGCCCAACCTCACCGGAAGTAGTACTACTGGGAGTAGTGCTGCAACTAAACCATCCGTGCGGCCGAGTCCTGCTGAAGCACAAAAGCAACTTGCGGTCGCCGCGTCGAGTCGCTTCATTGGCGGCGGCTTTAGTCTCAACCAGTAGATAGAAAAAACAAAATCCATTATGATGAATACCTATATTCATTGTGACGTAGCTGTGGGCAGTAGTATGACTACTACTGGGCTTTACCATCGATGCCCAGCATCACAGTCCAGAATCTCTTCCTTTACAACTCGTCCTTGTCGGTCGTGAATACGTCATCGAGGTTCACTTCTTCCGGTTCCTCTTCCTCCGAGTCTTTCTCCTCGGTTTCCTCCGTCTCGACCGGCACGTCAATCTCGGGCTCAAGCTCCAGATTCTCCAGCCCCATGCTGCCCTTCATTACACGGTACACGCGCGACGCAAAGTGGTCAAAGTCGTTCATGTCAAAGCCTGAGTTGATCAATGCGGCATCGTACAACAGCCACGCCAAGTCTTTGGTCTCGTCCGCGTCGGGCTGGCTCGCAAACAGCGCATTCAGCTTGGTCACAATCGGGTGACGCGGATTCAGCTCGAGAATCGCAGTGCTCGGGCCACTCGATGGACCGGTTTTGCGGTCGGCAAACGTCTGCGACTTCATGATGCGCTGCATGTTGGCCGAGTAGCCCCACTGCGACGTGACCATGATCGCCGGCGAGTCGACCACGCGCTGGGACGTCGTGACCTTGGAGATCTTGGTATCGTACAACTTCTTGAGGGCGTCGGTAAGGGGCTTGAACTTGTCCGCATACAATTTGTCTCGCTTTTCCACAAGCTTTTCGTCGTCGTCGCCAAACTTGACGCCTTCTTTCGTGATCGAGACCAGCTTTTTGCCTTCAAAGTCGGGAAGATACTGGACCGTGTACTCGTCCAGCGTATCGACGAGGAACAAGACCTCCAAATCCTTGGCTTTAATCTTCTCCAAAAAGGGCGACCGCTCGCAGGCATCGACCGACTCGCAGGCAATGTAAAAGATGGCTTCTTGCCAGTCCTTCATGCGCGACACGTACTGGTCCAGCGACATCCACTTGCCGTCGCTCTTGTTCGACTTGAACCGCAAGAGCTTGGTGAGTTTGTTGCGGTTGGCCGAGTCGTCCATGACTCCAAGCTTGATGTTGCGGCCAAACTCTTCCCAAAACGTATTGTACGCTTCGTTCTCTTCGTCCTCGTCGTCATTCTCCTCCTCAACCTTGACCTCCTTGGAGTCCTCCTTTTTCTTGTCGGCATCCGCCTCCTCATCGTCGTCGCCCTCCTCGTCATCGTCATCGTCATCGCTCTCGTCCTCTGACAGCTTGCGCAGCATCTCCAAGACCTTGCGCACGAGTTTTTTCTTCATGACGCGCAGAATTTTGTTTTCCTGGAGGGTTTCACGCGACACGTTGATCGGCAGATCGTCCGAGTCCACGACGCCCGTGATAAAGTTGAGGTACCGCGGCAGCAAGTCTTTGAAGTCGTCGGTGATTAGGACCTTGCGGACGTACAGTTTGATGTCGGCGTTCGTGGTCTCGAATTTTTGGTAAAGATTGTTGGGGGCTTTGCTGGGAATGTAGAGAATCGACTTAAACTCGATATCGCCTTCGGCTTTGAAGTGCGTCCACGTCACAGGGTCCTGCGCGCCTTTGTGAATCGACTTGAAAAAGCTAGTGTACTCGTCCTCCGAAATCTCTTCTTTCGGCCGCGTCCAAATCGCCTTGACTTCGTTCACACGGTCCCACGACCATACCGTGCGGGTCTCAGTGCGTTTTTTTGGCTCTTTCTTCTTGGATTCGTCTGCTGCCTCCTCTTTCGCTTCGAGCTCCTCTCCATCCTCCTTGACAATCTCCTCCTCTTCCTCCTCCTCCTCCGTTTCGTCTTCCACATCGTAGGTCTCAGTGTGGGTCGAGTTCACGTAGATGGGAAAAGTAATAAACTCCGAGTACCGCGACACCAAGCCCTTGAGCTTGTCTTGGTCTTGAAACTCGCTCGTGTCTTTCTTCAGAAATAGCGTAATCTCCGTGCCCCGTCCGAGTGTATCGCCGCGCGGGTCCTTGGCAACCGTAAACGAGGCGTTGGCGTCCGACTCCCAAATGTGCTGCGCGTCTTCTGCGTGTTTCGAGACCACGCGCACGCGGTCGGCCACCAAATAGACAGAGTAGAACCCCACACCAAATTGCCCAATGAGATTCGTGTCGCCCTTGCTCTTGGTCATCATCTCAACAAAATTGGCCGTGCCCGACTTGGCGACGGTCCCGAGATTGGACACCAAGTCTTTCTTGGTCATGCCCACGCCCGTGTCGCGGATCGTGAGCGTGTGGGCGGCCTTGTCGAAGCTAATGCGAATCGAGAGGTCTTTCGTCTCACCCAGTAACTGGTCGTTGGAAAGCGCAAGGAACCGAATTTTGTCGAGCGCGTCCGAGGCGTTGGAGATGAGTTCTCGTAGAAAAATCTCTTTGGATTTGTAGAGCGAGTTGATAATAATGTCCATGAGCCGCGACACTTCGGCTTGGAATTCAAAGCGCTCGCCGTTCAACGGTGGTGTGGTCTCGAGGTCATCGATATCAAGAGAGGGTGGGCTGTTATCCACCGTGCATTAGTGTATGGAGAGAAGAAAAAGGAATAGAAAAAGAAAAGACAACGCACCTCACGATGCCTTCGGTGGCGCCGGCGACGGTCACGTCGGCACGGGTTGTAGGCAGCTGCGCGACGCTGCAGAGCGCGAGGCAGAGAAGCGTCACCGCCAACACCAGCGACCGCATCCTGAAGGTGAGAGAGAGCGTTCCGGAAAAAGCGTTGGCGTGGAAGCCTGCAAAATGGGAAATGGGCGAAGTGGTGGGTGGCAACGTGGCTGCGTTTTGTGTTTGTTGCCCGATGCGATGGGAAGAGTGCTTCAACTGCTGGAGGCGAAAGGATCCGCTCGGAGCCGAGTCAAAGCGGACTCGTCGATGGCTCTGAATCCAAAAATGTAGAAAAACCCACCAGAATATCGAAATTTTACACCTCACTTGGGTGTTCTAGAAGGAACGCAATCCCTCTACTTTCGAATATCGAACGATGAAAGGCAACTTCAAGATGAGGTTTTTCAATTAACCTCAACGAGCTGACGTGGAAAGAGCTGCGCGCTTGGCAGCATTGGGATTGGGCTGGGGAAAGCAAGTACGAGACGAATGCGTGGGGCGGTGGTCGCAAAGGTCGCAACGGTCGCGGCGGGGGTGCTCGTCGCCGCGTGCGCACCGATGACCGCGGCGTGGACCCACAGGTAGACGACAATATCGATCTCTTTGACAGCACAGTCGTTCTGCCTGATGTATGGGTGTCGTTCAGGTGGGACCACTCGAAGCGGTTCAAAAAGCTCGGCCAGACTGAGCTCGAGTGCGACGGCAAGACACAGCCAGCGTCGTGCTGCAGTGCGTATTCGCAATGCGTTATTAACAGATAGGGAGGTGAAGCTGACTAACTTCAAATTGATAGTTTGCCAGTCGATCGTGCATGAGATTGAGACCCAGCTCAACAACACGCAGGTGCGAATTCAACGATCATTTCCACTATGGTACAGCTTTTGAGGCTAACGTGAACTGGTTCTGTAGGACGACTATGAGCTGGACGTTGTGTTCCGCATCAGCGAGGAGAAGAAGAAAATCAAGTTCTCCCGAAGTGAAGTAAGCGTACTCTTAGCCTCCTGTACGTATGGGTGGGGTGAGGCTGACATTGATGGTTTTCATGACAGGCGCGTATTCTGGAAGTGCTCGACACGGTGTGCGACCATCTGCCGCTCACGCTTCCAGACTCGAGCAAAAAGAAGCAGCGACTCCTTGCTGAAGCGGTTCGTCGTTCTCTTTTCATGCTTTCCTGAAGGAATCAGGTATCTCAGATCTCTCTTTTTGTTCATTCTCTAGTGCACCTCGTTTGTCGGCATTTATGAAGACGAACTCACGCACGTGTTTTTCAACGACTATTCGCCCGCCAAGTACCGCGCTTGCTCCACCGACATCAAGGGTGCGCAACGTATCTACTGATATTGGATTGAATATGCTCTGGGCTCAACTGACCTGGTGATGTTCTGTCTCCTATCTGTTGTAGTGTGCCCGGAGGTGGTAGAGGACAAGAAAGAAGAGCTCTGAATGGCCCAACGTGATGGGATCATGTCGACGTGGTATTATAATCCACGTCAACAAATTAATCGAATCCCTGGTTATAATTGAGCCTGCGTCGCGAGATTTTTAGGCGAGGACTTCGGACGCAGGGAGTTCGACATAGTCATTGCACTCAACATTGCTGGCCCAGCTGCGCTGTCGCGAGTCGCCGCACGACAGATACAGCTCACACAAATGGGTAATCGTACTGTGGCATTTCATGGGCGACTTGTGGCGGCACCGGAGCTCTTGGACCATGCCCCCTAGCTTGTCGACTTGCGGCACGATGTCTTTTTGCGGCTTGAGCGTGAGCACATAATCACGAACATCCTGAGCTTCCACGTCAAAACGTCCGCGCGAGTAGAGGAGACCTGGCCCAGAGAATGACACGGCCTGGGCTTTGACGCGCGCGCCAATCATCGCTGCCATGGCACCGCCGAGACTGTGGCCCGTGACGATGAGCTGGTTGTCGCCCACGCGCGCCATGATGTCGATCGCGTGGTTGAGCATCGGCTGGAAGACTGGCGGCGGCATGAACGTTGACACGAGTCGCATCGAGAGCAAGCTCACGACAAAGTCGAGCGGCAGTTGCTTGAGGAACGGAATAAAGACGTCGACCGACTGCATGATCAAGATCCCAAACCAAAAGTGGAGGTCTTCGAGTGCGTCGGCGGCGGATGCGGTCCCCCGCACGGCCAGCACGGTCGTATTGAGCGTAGGGAACACGATTTCCATCCACACTTGGTGCTCGGTCTTGTTGTCGTTGTGGGCAACGATCCGAAAGTCATCGAGCTCGGTCCCATTGAAGCGATTTGCCAACGCGGCCTGTTGGATCTCGGGTGTGCTGCCGTACGCTGCATCGGCAATGAGCGCTAGGTCCAGCACCGTAAGGCCGTTGTAGTCGATCGTGCACACGGGGTACTCAATGGTCTTGGACAAGACGTCGGGCAACCGCTCGCTCGTGATCTTGGCGATGTCAAAGGTCTTGTCGGTCGGTTCGCCCAGCACGAAATCGCCACCAGTGACAAAGGTCCCAATGATCAATGTCGACGAGAAAAAGAGCAGCGAGACCACGACAAAGGTCGTGATAAACTGCCGGAACGTCGCCCCAAAGATCTGGGGAAAGCGGCGCTGGATAACGTTGCTGAGGAGGATGAGGGCGACGCCCATGATGGGCCAGCCGACGTAGAACGACCAGAGCGAGATCAGCGCCGCGACCACGCATGCAACCAACAAAACGAGCGCTTGGAGGTTGTACGAGAGACGGTACCACGGATTCTTGGCATGCAAGGCGGCACGTGTGGCGCGGATATTGCTGAGACGCTTGGCGACGCGCGTGGCAAACCCCGACGGAGCCGGCGGCTCAAGCACGTCGATCGAAATCTGCGCGTTGGCGGCGGCGTCTGTCGACTGGTGAGATCTGGTCGAGGACGCCTCGTCATGGTCGACAAGGTGTCCGTTCCCCGTCTCGGTCTGTGCGGACGCAGCGTTGCGGCGACACCACGCGAGCGGATTGAGGAACACGCCGACGTGGTGGTAGAACCGAAAGCCCACGTCCAGCAGCCACAAGTGCTCGGCCTGTTTTTCGCGTTCGACGTTCCGCACTTCCCGCCGCAGCAGACGGCGGCGGCGGCGGTAGTGGCTCACAAGGCGTCGCATATGGGGATTGCGACTGCTCCAGAAGTGGCAACCCATCCAGAGCACGACGTAAAAGCCCATGAGCCAAAATCCGTTGCGCACGTACGTGAGGCACGCCGAGTATGGCGACCACGTCTCGAGGAGCTCGAGGGTGAACGTAATGATCGTAAACGCTTCAAACAACACGGGACACAGCATGTCCACGACCAGAAACGTCGAGAGCGCGATCGCCGGACCGTCCAACTGCGTTTTCTTAAACACATTGGCCGCACGGACGGTCGTACCGACTTTTTTCCAGCGATGACGGGCTGGTGAGGTCTGGACGCCGACGCCGTCGCTCGTGGCTTCAGCAGCCGCTTCTCGTGCTTGGATCAACTCGCGCGTGTGTTCCACCGCGTCTTCTTTCTCGTTTTCCTCGTCGTCGTGGTCGGCAAACGGATCGTCCTTTGCGCTCACAAAGATCGTGGTCCGCGACCGCCGCGTGGTCACACCATCAGGGGCATCGTCGCCGTCTTCAGGAATTGTCGAGTCGGGAATTTCTTCAGTCGCTTTGAACGCGCGGCGATGGCGGACGTAGTGGATCACCACCGTGAGCGCGAGGCGAAAGTTGGGTAGTCCGCCGTCGTGCTTGTTGATGGCGTCAAAGAAAAACCGAAACGCTTCTTCAAAAAAGTACGACAGAAAAAACAGCATGACCGGCAGCAGCGCCAGCAAAATGCCCGAGCGCACCACGTACTCCGTCGAAAACGTTCGCGCGCTGGGGAGGAAAATCGCAAAGAAAATTTCCATGAGCATCGTGAACGAAAACATGAGCAGCACCATGAGCACGAGAAACGACAGGTAGCCAAAGCGCAGTTGGCACGCGGTGCGGTAGACGCGCCACGAGAGGCGCTCTTCGTGGAACTGCAGGAGCTCTTCGGCGCGCGCTTCGTTGCTGGCCATGGCCGCGTCTTTGTGCTGGATCGCGTGGCGCACAAACGACGTGGAGAAACCCCTGCGGTATTGCGCGCTGGCGCTGGCGCTGGGTCGCCGAGCGTCGGGCGAGAACACAATGTCGGCCATGGCGTCGGCGTCGGCGTGCTGCTGTGACGCCCGCGCCGAGGCCTCCGACATGAGCATTTCGTCTTCTCTCTCTCTCCAGTGAAGTAGCTTGCAGCGGAGTGCGGGTAGTCGAGGTTCGCGTTGCGGACGGCGGATATGAAAGTAGGTTGGCGCCAGCGAATATCTCACCCGCGCCGTTACGACTGTAGTTTCATGGTGTGGCTGCAAATTTATGTGGGTCATGTAAGACTTGAAGACATTACCTGTATCATTCTATAAAACTGCTGTGAATGCTCTTACATACTACAGGTGAGAAGGTAAACAAAATCCGATAGACCGTAATAATACATACACAGAATTAAATCATTAGACTGGCTGCATCTTGCATAGACCAGTTACAATTTCTCATCCCTTGGCCAGGCAGGGGATTGGGTGCGAAAGGTCCGGTGATTACGCTTCCAGCACACCAAATAAATCAGGCAGCCATAACCCTTTGGGTTACACTTCCACCCAAACGCACTTAGCGGTAATACGAACTTAACGACGGCTCCATTGTGCCACTGACCAAACGAAAATGGAGAGCCTCATGGGGACCTCGCCCGGTGCGGCGAACACGGTAGTGTATTCACAGCTGCCAGAGATCTACGGCCACGCGCGCAAGGTCTACGCGCTCGAGTTCAACGCCAACGGGTCGCTGCTCGCATCAGGTTGCAGCGACAAGACAATCCGCATCTGGCCCGTCACGGCCGTACGTTCCTCATCAGGCTCACCATTCACATGGCATGGACTAACTGGTGGTGATTTGCATGCAGTTCTACGAAGGTACGACTAAAGAGCAGCCCATTGAGCTGCGCGGACACACGGAACCGGTCCACTCGCTCGCGTGGGACCCCACGATGCCGACGCGGCTCGCAACCACTGGCGCCGACAAGACAGTGCGCATTTGGGACGCCAAGAGCGGCAAGATCCAGCAGAGCATTTCACTGCAGAGCGAAGCGCTGAATGTGGTCTACAGTCACGACGGCAAGTACATTGCCGTGAGCAATCTCGACTGCGTCACGCTGATCGACGCGCGCAAGTACCGCGTCGTGCGCCGGGTCGTCAACCCGTATGAGGTGTGTTGCTGGAAAATTAAGATGCCTGGATGAATGAGGTGATGCTTATTGGTTGGTGGCAAATAGGTGAACGAGGTGCAGTTCAACAAATCGGGGTTTCTGTTTGTCGCGGCGGGTGAGTGGGATCTGAGAGTGTGATTTCTAGTTTAATGATATCTAATGATGTTGCGCTAGGTCACCCCGCGGGATATGGCACGTTTGAGATCATGAAGATCGTTACGGAGAAAAAAGGTAACCCGAACTTCGAAAATGTCCACAAGGTAAGCGATTGTCAGTAGCATATCGCTACTTCATAGGTCGCTTTAGACTGACCTTTACTGTGGCAGGTCGTTGCCCACGCAGGAAGCTGTTTCTGCCTTGACTTTCATCCGTCCGGCCGGTACGAACTGCATTGTGTTGCTTCCGTCCTGCCAGCATTAAAGCTGACCTGGATTCTGTATGCTTAGATATGTGGCCATCGGTGGTGTCGACTCGCTTGTGAGTCTATGGGATCTCGAGGAACTCTACTGCGTCCGCACCTACGTCGTCACAACGTAAGCTCCCTATTTCGTGTCCACCGGAACACAAGCTTTCGGTATTCAACTGACTATTGTTCTATGTGTATAGATCGAGTATCCGCACTGTGCGATTCAACCACGACGGCGAGTTCCTCGCCATTGGCACCGAAGACACAACGCTACTGGTGTGGCGGACTGAGACGGGCGAGCAGGCGCTGGCGCTACAGCTCCGAGACGAACTACAGTACCTCTGCTGGCACCCGACCAAAAACATTCTCGCGTACGCCGGCGACAAAGCGTCAAGCGACAAGAACAACAACCGCGACGGCGTCATCAAATGGGTCGAGATCACCAATCCCGTGTCGCGTTAAGTATCGTCTAGAGTCCCCCAACGAGTGGGTTTTACGAAAGAAGGTATGGGTCTCGGGGTTCTTGCATCGTATCATGATATACTATGCAACAACCCCGAGACCGCTACCTTCTTTCTACACGGGTGGCTGTAACCCCAACGACGCCGTCAGTTTTCCCACGTATGACTCCATTTGGAGCCGTGCTCGAGCGACCCCTAAGTAGCAGCTGCACTGCTTCATGGTCCCTGCTTCTCCTGTCTCTTGGGCAATCTTGTAGGCTTGGTCAAACGCCCGAACCGCTTTCTCATGTTTCCCCAATCGGCTTGACAAATGACCCAATTGGATCCACGCAAACGCCTCGGCGCCACGGTCGTTGACCGACTGGATAAGCTGCAAATGCTGCTCCATGCACGCGATCGCCGTCTCGAGATCGTTTTGGCGACTCGCCAATAGTCCTAAGTTCCCAACCGCGAGCGCTTGGCCGTACGAGCTGTTGAGGCGAATAGCGAGCCGCAATGCTTCTTGATGATGTTTGGCGGCCTCGTTCGGTTGGTCCAGCGAGCCGAACGTGAGGCCTAAATTAAGATGCGCCACAAATTTGCCCGCGTCGTCGGCGTCCTCGAGATGCTTTTCGTGGTACAGTACTGCATTCTGTAAGTGGCGATTCCTTGCGTCCACGAATTTCCCAGTGTACGCAAACTCTTTGGCCGCGCTGGACAGGAGCTGATAGTCAACGCCAATGCAGTTGGCCGCGAGCGCAGAGAACAGTTTTTGCTGCGTGCTCTCGCTGATCGAAAGCACCAACAAGTAACAGTCGATGGCTTTGGAGTAGTCCTCTACATTGTCATAGATGATACCCAGACTGCCGCGTGGAGAGCATTAGAAAAGTAGGTTACAACATGCCTTTAAAAATCACCCACCAAAGATGGGCCGTGCATTCCGCGTCGTGACGGCTCGCGCGCTTGCTGGACTCGGCGAGCATCGAGAACTCTTTGATAAGCTTGGTCGACACGGCGCTGTCTTTCTCTTTGAGCTTGTGCGACGAGCAGCACGCAAGCTTAGCTACTAGATCATCGCTGTTGGGGAACGAGTGGCCAATGTGATGACGCAGCTTCTGGAGCTCAACAGCGTGTGGGGCAAACACAGTCTTGCGGATCCGCTCGTCCCGCGTCGTGGCACACACGCGCGCAGGTGTTTTGATCTAATAGGAAATCTAACTGTTAAACTCTAGACGACCAATGCTGTTACAGTATAGATCCAGTGTTGCGTACGGTCTCGGGGGCATCGATGCGCTGGGGGAGATCGAGCTGCGGCGCCGGCTCGGCCAGCTGCGTGCCTTCCTTGGGGTTTGCAGTCGTCACATTCGATGCGAGACTATCGCCACGTCCACCACTCACTATGGTCAGGCTTTATATGAGTATCAGGGCATTGAGTATGCATACGCACACAGACTGCAGTGACGGCGACTTCGGTGGCGACTTGGCGGGCGACCGCATCGTTTCCACAACCTGTGCTGGACGCCAAACGACGCGAACTTTGACACCGACGAAATACCGGTAGTATACGGTTTTATTGACAGAGTGAAGGTCAGATTATCACTCCTTTCTGTATCAACGATCCAGTGACGCGACACCGAGTCCATCGAGTTTCCAGAAGCTACAAGAAAACATGGGAGACGTGACGAGCGATCCGAACTGCGTCGAGCCGGCGTGCAAGTCCAAGGTGGATATGTTCAAGAGCTTTATGGGCGGCGGCGGCAAGGGCAGTAAGGGCTCTGCGAACGCCAAGACCAAGACTGCTGGCGCCAACACGACTGCACCATCACCCGAACCGATGCTGCCCGAGGACTGTCCGCTGGGCCGCGAGGAGCTGGGCAATGCGACGTGGGGATTGGTAAGCTTTCTGGTATAGATCCTTAAGATGACATAGCTGAGGAAGCTAAATGGGTGATTTTACATGATGTACGTAGCTCCACTCGATGGGCGCCTACTTTCCCGACAAACCAACACAGGAATACCAGGAGAAGGCGCGTACATTTGTTGAAGCGCTCGCGCTCATGTACCCATGTGTGCACTGCGCCGAGGACTTTCAGCACGAAGTCAAGAAATCGCCACCACGGTACGTCAAGTATTACAGACGTACCTGTCTCGCCACTTGCTTACTTTTCCATCTGCTGTATAGTGTCGACTCGCGCACGAGCTTTTCCGTGTGGCTTTGTGAGCAGCACAACATTGTCAACAAGAAGATTCACAAGCCACTGTTTGAGTGTACGATGGAGAAGCTGGATGAGCGGTGGCGAAAGGGCCGACCGGCGTGCTGGGGCGAAGACGCCGACCCAGAAACCATCTCGTCGAGTCTCGGACAAGACTCGGACGAGTAAGTCGCTTTCGCCGTGATCTTCCTCATACGATTTTAAGCAAAAGAGGTTATAAAACAATTCTCTTCATTACAGCTTGAGTATCACGTGTGTTGTTGTGTCCAAGCAGCAGGAGTGGAACTAAGGATGAACTGGCAATTGCCAAGGAGGCGCATGCAATAAATCAGATGACACGGTGAATATATAATTACAGCACAGAGTGAAGCCTCCTGTGAGACAGTGTATTCGAGGAGTATGAAGTTAGCCGTTGCCTGCAGCCGAGACCTGTGACCATCACACAAATACAATGTCAGTATTATTCACAAGTAATCGCCAGGTGGCAAAGAAACGTACGCGAGGAACATCGTGGTGCTCTGTGAGGCGGCCCAGATACTGGTTTAATTCCTCCACACGCTCACGGTAGGTCTTGGACGCCACCTTGTCGATCTCATCATGCTCCTGTAAACGTGAGCCATACCCACACCGCGATTTGATCAGCCTTGGTCAACCAACATAAAAAGATCAATCAGGAACGCACCCGCTTCTTGCGCAACTCGTCGTATCGCTGCTGCGCAGGAGTCATATCGGTGGTCACCAGCACCACCTGTTCATTCTCATCCTCACTGCCCAAACCAAACACAAAGAAACACATTAACTCTTCACTCTTTCGCAGCCCCCCTATGCAGCGCCCGCACCGCTCGGCATCGTTGCTGCGCTGGCGCTTTTCCTTCTTGCTCTTCTTGCTCTTCTTCTTCTTGCTACTATTAGAATCCGAGACTTTGAGTTTGCCGGTCTTGAGCTTGAGCTTCCCACGCACGATGTTCTCCATTGCCGTCTTTGCCTCTTCGTGGATCGTGGAGTGCAATATTTAACCAAGAAGACACGATGAACAACCTGTCGCTGGTCGTTTCTAAGATTTCTAAATAAATTGACTCAGAAATTGCACATGGCTTCTATCGTTTCTATCAATTGCTCCACGATCAGTTAGTTGCCAATCGACGAAAATGGTGGACGAGGTGGAAATGGAGGTCGTGCAACCTCCGCCGCCGCCTGCTGAGACTGTACAACACCCAAAGAAGCGCCGCCGATGCGTCTGCGCAACTGCAGAGGCGTGCTTTTCCTGCAGACGCTGTCTCGAGCAGCATTGTGTCTGTGGCGCCGCGCTACACGCGAGCGCGCGTGGCCTGTGCCGTGAATCGCGTGCCTGCAATTGTCGCGTGCTGTCGCCTTCGTCATCGCGGTGTGAGCTGTGCATGGGTTGCCGGCAGACAGGGAACAGTGCACTGAGTCATTGCCGTTGCATCGCCCACCAGCAGCTCTGGCGTGCACAAAAGGACGAGAAGAAAGCGACCGTAGAGGACGGCACGTGCAACTGCTTTGAGGATAAGCGTTTCCAAGCCAACCGAGTTGATCCGCTGCACGCCAAGGAGCGCCGCCACGCGATATCACTAGTCAAGCGACGGGCCGGACTACCCACATCACGAGGACTCTACACCAAAAAGATCACTGCGCCGTCGGTCGGCGTGGACGAGTTTGGCGAAGAATGCGTGGAACTAAGCGATTGCGATTTGGATGAGAGCTATGTTATCAAACCCACGGGTGCCGAAGAGCTGGAAGACGCAGTCTACCCAGTCTACCTCGAACGGTCGCATCCAGTGGACGACGGCCACGTGCCGCAAAAGCCGCTCTCGTGGAGTCGCTCCGAGCCGTACCAGCAGGCCATGGCGGCTCCCCCGACGCGCCACGTGCGTGTGGGCACCAATCGCGCTGGACAAAATGATGTAGTGCGTCGTCTTATTGGATCTTATGTGGTTTGGCGTTGTTGCTCACAGAGAATTTGTTGTGTGTGACAGGGGATGCAGGAAGTGACTTTGGAAGCCATCGATCGGTCGTTGGCAAATGCGGTATTTGAACGAGGTAAGTGTGATCATTATTACTGGCAAGAGATGATTGCTCACGTTTTATTCTTGTCTGCTTTGTTGGAGATAATAGATCGCGATGGTTGCTTGCCACCAGAGGTTTGAATGACTGAAGCGTGTGGAAAGTGAAGCTCTTATTGGTCTGACATATGCGGTTGGTTTGTGCATAGGATCTTGTGGACTACCTGATCCTCACAGCGAGTGTGAAGGCGTCACGCATACCAGAGCTCCTTGGCAGTCTCGACGACACTGCGGCAACGGCGGTGGGAATTGTCGTTGAAGAATACATGAAGCAACTGGTGCTGCGGTCAGCGTGCGAGTCTTTGACCTCCACCACCAAGAAATCTGTCCACGTGTTTGCCGGAACAGTACTTTACGATTTCGACTATATGATCTATCTCCAACAGTGCGAGCTCCCAGCATTGACGCAACTGTCGGTGGACCAGACCAATCAAGTCGTGGACAATCTCACGCATCTCGTGTACGACGAATTTATGGCTCTCCAACCTCCATCGTACAGAACTGAGAGGCCTCCGAATGACCAAGTCCTTGGGTACATTCGTGAAGTGATCTACAGTGACGTGGATAGTGCAAAAGTTTCTGTTCGTGAGGCCACGAATGAGCCCGCCAAGCTTGACATTGCAAGTTTGGAAAAACTAAAGGCCGTGAATCTGAGCCAGCACTTCAGCAAAGTGACTGGCCAACGAATCTACAAGTACGAAGTGGCAGCAGATGTGGGCGGCAAGCACTGTGCGACAATTGCACTGGATGGATTTGAGTCCCGTGCGGCCGCCGAGCAGAGTATCAAGCGGATGCGTCAAGTGTTGGAGGACCAAGACAAGCGGCTTTCGGAACTTGAGAATCCAGTTGTGCCACCCACAGTCGAAGATCCTAGGGTCGCGGAGCTGTACGAGCAACTACTAAACCAAGTCAGGCAATCACGAACGACGCAGCAGGCCACCAACACACCTCCATCAACAAGAGCAAGACGCCGACAGCATCGGTCTGACTGATTTCTAGCAATAGATCCAGGACACTGGATCTGGTATGGCGAGATGACAATTTGATCACTGTAGTTACAAAGTGTCACTCGTCGTGCAGCCATATTTGGAATTTAAGCGAACGACTCGGTTGGAGGCAATCGAAACGTTGTCGAATGACACCAAGCAAAACGTCCCTCTAGCTTTGCGGGAGCATGAACAAGTACGAAGTGCTTGGCGTCATTGGCGAAGGCGCGTACGGCGTCGTACTGAAATGCAGAAACAAGGAGACGACCGAGATTGTCGCGATCAAGAAATTCAAGGAGAACGAAGACGACGATCCCATGGTGCGCAAGACGACGCTGCGTGAAGTAAAGATGCTGCGGCTGCTCAAGCACCCGAATATTGTTGCCCTGAAAGAAGCGTTTCGCCGCAAAGGCCGACTCTACCTCGTGTTTGAGTACGTGGAGAAGAATCTGCTCGAAGTGTTGGAAGACAAACCCACGGGCATTGAGAGCGAGCTTGTGCGGAAGTACATTTACCAACTCTGTTTGGCAATCCGCCACTGTCACACCCACAACGTCATCCACCGCGACATCAAGCCAGAGAATCTGTTGGTCAACTGTACGTCAGGCGACCACTCGCTGCGGTTGTGCGATTTTGGCTTTGCGCGATCGATTGCCGCGGGACCGACCAGCGTTGTCGCTGCCAACGAACTGACCGAGTACGTTGCGACGCGCTGGTACCGAGCACCGGAGCTTTTACTGGCTGATACCAAGTACACCCGCGCAGTGGATGTGTGGGCCATTGGCTGCATCATGGGCGAGCTCGTGGAAGGCCAGCCCGTGTTTCCCGGCGAAAGCGAGATTGACCAGCTCTACCTGATCCAGAAACTTCTGGGGCCATTGCCCAAGCGCCACATGGAGCTCTTTGCAACGAACCCACGGTTCTCGGGCATGAAGATCCCCGACGTCAAGTTCCCCGAGACCTTGCACCGGAAGTTTAACGGTCGTCTATCGAAAAAGGGCATCCAATTTCTCGAACAGACGCTGCGCGTGCTGCCAGAAGACCGATTGTCGAGTGACGAATGTCTGCGGCACCCCTACTTTGATGGACTGTCGCCAGTGACCAGTGATGGAGAGGACGTTGGCGCCGGTCGAGGGACTGCCGAAGTCAAGCCGCTGCCGCTGTCGTTGGCAGTCTCGTCTTGTGATCGTGACTCGAAAGGCGACGGCGACAAGCACGACAGTACGGACCAGTTGGCCGACGGCTGCCGTCACAAGTTCCAGACGACCGATCGCAGTGATATCAGTCGTGTTCCCATCAAGGCCGACGAAAAGTGTTTCCCAAAAGACAAGCGGAAAAAGAGCGCGCGGAGAGGAAGCCGTCGTGACGACACGAGCTTGAGCTTTACGAACAGCAGCGTATCTACTCGAAAGAGCCATAGTTCTCTAGCAGTGACGGAGGTTTATGCGGGGCTGGACGATGGGATGAACAACTGGCCATTGGAGCCTGCTGGTCACAAAGACGACGACACGAGTGTACCTACTTGTCGTCGGAGAGACAGTAAGCGAAAAGGGATATCGTCGTCAAGTGCCAAGCACCTTCTTAAGCCGTCGAGCGGTGGACGCGACCGGAGAAAGCCGAGTGACACCAGCACCCCATCACAAGTCGTGGGCATGCCAGTCGGGCCACGGCCCATGTCTCGCCAGTCGCTCTCTCAACAGCCATCGTTTGCACGGTATTTACCAAACCTGTCTGGCGACCTCTCCAGCACTGGGGGATGTGCGCCAGTAGCCAGTGGAGCTCTCCACGCGTCCACGAATGACGCAGACTACGCGGCGTGCAAGGACGAGGACGTGTACAATTATCCCGTGTTTTCACCCGCTGCTGCCTTGACGCGCAAGGCCGTGAAGAAACAGCGCGAGCGGCCACTTGTTGCACTGGACACCTGTGAAGACATGGACTATAGCTGAGGCAGGGATGGTAGCCAACCATGTCCAGAGGTCATCCGCATTCCATTCTGTGCGGCCTTCCAACTTCAAGTTGTCAAGTAAACAGCGCCACCAAAAAAACGGGCCAGTTTTGTACAAAACGCTTGAGGAATGTTTTAAACTACGACTCTCTGAAGCACTGATAATTTCGGTTCGAGTGTTAAAAACACATGGTTACACGAAATGTATAAAACAGCCCACGTCATTCGTCTCGCAACTCGTCCATTCGCCAATTTTCTCGAGGCTCGAGACGAGATGGCACCATCCCCCCTGACCGACGAGCGTGCGCGCAGCGGCATCTCGGCGCGGGAGCTCACGTACGTGCTTCTCAAATCGAAGGAAAACGCCGAACGCCGCGAGCGTCTGGAGGCGCTGCTGTTGCAAGACCCGGTCTTTAACCATGAGGAAATGAACTACCTCCCGCGCAACGAGCAGTACCGCCGCGCGATCCGCATGTCAGCCAAGGTCGAGATCATCGCGCGCGCGAACAACTTGAGCGACGACGACGCCGAGCTGCTGCGCAGGATTTTCCAGGGCTTTGGCAGTTGCTCGTGCTCGACGACGCTCCACACGCTCATGTTTATCAAGAATTTGGGGCTCCTTTTTACTGACGACCAGCAGCGCGGCTGGATGCAGCTCGCAAAAGAGTGGCGCATGGTCGGGTGCTACGCGCAGACCGAACTGGGACACGGCTCGAATGTGCGTGGATTAGAGACTACAGCGACGTACGTCCGCGAGACCGATGAGTTCGAGATCCACTCGCCGTCGCTGCGGTCGATCAAGTGGTGGCCCGGAGCGCTCGGCCGTACGGCCAATTTCGGGGTGGTCTATGCGCGCTTGATTATCGACGGCAAAGATTATGGCGTGCACAACTTCATGGTGCAGCTGCGCGACCTCGAGACCCACGAGACCATGCGCGGCATCACGTGCGGCGACATTGGCGCCAAGATTGGCTTTAACAATGTCGACAATGGCTACTGCAAGTTTGACCGCGTGCGCATTCCACGTGATAATATGGGCATGCGCCTTGCGATCGTTGAGCGCGGCGGCGCCTACCGCAAAAACCGCGACGTGCCGCAAGAGATTTTGTACTTTACGATGCTCCAGACGCGCATGGACTTTGTGAGCCTCACAGGCTCGTCGCTGGCGAAAGCCAGTACCATTGCGATCCGCTACTCGGCAGTGCGCGAGCAAGGGTACGACAACAACGACGCGAAAGCGACCCGTGAGATGAAGGTGCTCGACTACCAGTCGCAGCAGTACCGTCTCTTCCCCAACCTCGCCGCTGCCTATGCGATCACGCTCAATGGTGAGATGCAACACCTTGTAATCTGGTGGTTGATCGCATGGGCTGACTGTGGTGTACGATGACTAGGCAATCAAATGGATGCGTTCGCCAAGGATTTGTCCAAGCAGATTCAGAAAGGCAATGTGTCGATGCTCAACATTGGCCACGCCATGAGCTGTGGGCTCAAGGTGCTCGCGTCCGACATTGCTTGCAATGGCATGGAGCAGTGTCGCCGCGTACGTCTCTCTCCATCTCCCTCTTACTGTAATATCAGTATACTGATAGATGAATTTCTTAGGCGTGCGGCGGCCATGGCTACTTACTGTCGAGTGGACTTCCGGTGCTGCTGGGTGACATTGTCCAGACCGTGACGGCTGAGGGTGAAAACTATGTGCTCTCGCTTCAGGTTGGTGTTACTACTTCCTGTCTGGTGTATGAATATTGTACTCATTCGCTCTATCTTCAGACTGGACGTGCGTTGCTCAAGGCCCTTGCCGACTTCCGCTCTGGAGCGCCGCTGCCGGACGCCATGAAGTTCCTCGCAAACGTCGACAAACCGTCGACCGCCGTCGAGCGCACGCAAGCACAATGGATCCAACCAGAGCACTATGTCACGGCCTACGAGCAGCGCTTTCTCTACTTGCTCCGCGACCTCGAGCGCCGGGTTGCGCAGTCGCGCTCGGTCGCCGCTGGCGTACAGAACCACTCGATTGCATGCTACAAGCTCTCGATGGCCTACGCCAAGCTTGTGCTGGTCAACAGCTTTGTCGCGGCCGTTGCGTCGCCAACTGCCTTTAGCACAGAGCGCCTCTCGTCGTCGCAGCCGCTCGCGGTTGTGCGTTTGCTGTGCCACTTGTTTGCGCTCTGGCAGCTCGAGATCGACGCGGGTGAGTTCATGGAGAGCGGGGCCATGGCGCCTGCCGACCTCACGCGGGTGCGTGCGGCGATCGAGGAACTACTGCCGCAGATCCGTCCGCACGCCGTGGTGCTCGTGGACGCGTTCAACTTTTCCGACCACACGCTCAACTCGACGCTCGGCCGCGCCGACGGCAACGTCTACGAAGCGCTCTACGAGTCGGCGCAGCACGACCCTGTGAACCGCTCGTCCGACAAGATTGCGTTGCACGAGCTCTTGCTGCCCATCCGTGCTGCTGTCCAGGCCAAACTGTAGAAGCAATAGTAGTAAATCCCATGTATCCATGTGGGATCCATGTGGGATGTGGGGGACTTGAGTTGATTCGCTTCAACGGATCAGATGCATAAAATCGTTTTTCTTTTTTGCTGATCGTAAACAATATTTTCAAAGTCGATATCCTATTGGCAGATATTTGAACACGGACTGATCATTGGATAAATTCTTTGACTACCTGGTAGTCATTTATTGCCGCGTTTGCTTTTTTCGCGCGCATTCGCTCGTTTGAATTGGGAATCCCCATCACCCCACCGGAGAGAAAGCAAACCACGCCTTGTGCTTCCGTCTTCCGTCTTCCGTCTCTCCCTCGATTGCACCGTCCCTAGACTCCGGTGTTTCTAAATGGCGGAGAAACGGCGCGCACAGCTGGAGCTTTGGCGCCAAGAGCGGCTGCGCGAAAAGCGTCCTGTCGAGACCACAACCGTTGCGGTCCAACGCCGTGTGGTCGCCGCGCCGCCGCGGCGCGCAATCAATTCCCATAGCGGGTGCGGATATAAACATGACTTGTAAATGGGAATATGAGAGTATACCATACTAACGCTGCTTCTAATATTGTAGACGCGGCCCAACTGGTGCCACTAAGAACACGACCACAACGGCACGGATCTCAACAGCTTCTACTACTCCTACTACAACGGCGACTGCTATACGGAGAACGTCCACACACACAGTAGAGATGGTGACGACTGATGCCGTCACCATCACCAGCGCCAGCGCCAGCACCCTGGCGAGTCGCCGTGCGTCCGGTAGCAGCGATGGCCGACAGACGTCTCTTGACAGTGCACACAGCGATGGGCCATCAGGAGACGCAGCCCAATCATCAGAAAAAACGCGCAAAGAAAAACGCCGCACGAGTTTTATTTTACCGAGTCCATCGAACGTACCGTCGCTTGCTGGTGGTGCGAAACGCGTGCTCACGCCAACGCGACTGACTTCGCCCAAAGGCAGTGATACTGCGGATGCCTCTTCATCACCCGATGACGATCAGCCGACCATGGCCCAATCAGCTTTGATGCGCATGGAAGACAGCGAGGAATCGGACGGCGGCTTTGGTCCGTCACCTCGCAAAAAGCGTGTGGTCAGCCCGACACCGCGGACCGTGGCGATCTCTATTCCAGTTGTCAAGGTGGAACGTCACCAATCCGACCGGAAACCAGTGGAGGAGGAAGATGATAATGTTATTAAGGGATTCGACGACGGGGAGACCGACGCCGACGCACGCAGCGTGCGCACGACGCTGTCGTTTGGGAACGTGTCGCGTCCGTTACGCGTGCTCCACAGCGAACGCGCGAGTGATGACGACGACGATGCGAGCGAGTTTGGCGTTGGTCAGGTGGAGCAGATGGAGACAAAGCAAGAGACAATCGCCAAAGAGATTCCTACACCAGCAGCTCCACAAGAATTCTCGACTTCTAGTATTACTATACAACGCATCGACTCGGAGACCAGCGATCTATTAGCGACTGTACGCAGTGGCCCACCACAGCGCGTGGCGATGCGCGTGTTGGCGTCCAGTACCAATGGAAAAAGCTCGCTCGGTCCACCCCTACGACGCACGTCTATGGGCGACGCCCCCAGCCGGAAATCACTCGACGATTCCAAACCGATTCGCACCCTAGAAGAGCGGGTGGACGAGCGCCGCAATTGGGACATGGATGATTTCGTTGTGACCAAGAACCTCGGTAAAGGCAAGTTTGGCAATGTCTACCTCGCGAAAGAAAAGCACGCCAACGTCAGCGTGGCGCTCAAGGTTTTGTACAAGTCGCCCCTGATCTTAGAAGGCGGGCTCAAGAATCTGCAACGAGAAATCGAGATCCAGCAGCGCTTACTACACCCCAATCTGCTGCGGTTGTTTGGGTATTTCTATGACGACTCTTGTGTCTACCTCATTCTCGAGTTTGCGGCGCACGGCGAACTCTACAAAATTTTGAGTAAACAGCGTTTCTTTAGTGAAGCGTTTGCGGCCCACTACATTGCCCAAGTGGTCGATGCGCTCGAGTATCTGCACGGGTGCCACGTCATCCATCGCGATATCAAGGTACGCACACAATGCGGAGTGTGGGTGGCTGGAGTACTAATTTGACTCTATAATTGCTAGCCTGAGAATCTGCTCATGGGGCCAAACCACACGATCAAGCTCGCGGACTTTGGCTGGTCAGTCCACGCGCCGCAGCAGTTTGCCAAGCGGAGAACGTTTTGCGGGACGCCCGACTACCTGAGTCCCGAGGTATTGCTGTGTGAAGAGTACGACCACCGCATCGATGTCTGGAGTGTTGGCGTACTTGCGTTTGAGTTTCTCTTTGGTGCGACGCCGTTTCACGTGGACAATCAAATGGACATGTACAAACGCATCGAACATGTCGATTTCCGCTTTCCCAGTGAGCCCGCTGTGTCGGATAATGCCAAGCACTTTATTGCCGGTCTACTGAAACGGAATCCTGCTGATCGCATGACGCTCGCCCAAGCCAAGACCCACGCGTGGCTAGCCCAGCGACCAAGTCTTTAGGCCGATGCTTCGTTGCCACTATAATTTATTACAGCTCCTCTGCTCTCTCTCTCTCAGTCGATGACGTTTAGACCAGGCGATAGGTGCCTTTGATGAGGTAGATGACGGCGTCCATTTGAAGCTGAGCACCACAGAGACACATAAACATCAAGGTCAACTCTCTCTCATTTCTGAAGTGCGGTATGATGATACATACGTCCGTGAGCATGGCTTCGATCTTGTCGACCGAGAGCGATGGAAATGCAAACTGGAGATCGCGGAGGGAGCAGCCGCCGGTTCCTTTTGTACCTACAAACTCATAAAGGAGTTCTGGCCATCCACACCATACAGTAAGTGTTCCCCTCTTAATCGCTGTAAGCCTCAGGACGTACTGCTCCATTCCTCGCGTGTCCGTGGCGCTGTAGAAGCACTGAGTGGGACTGCAAACTCAAAAACGGCGACGCCGTGCCTCGCTTCTTCGGCCTCACTGATAAACTGGCGCAAGAGCCGGACGGCGCCATTGAGACTCACAGCGATCGCCCCACCCGTGGGCGGCAACAGCGATGCCAGCGTCTCCATCTCGAGCGCCGTCCGCAGCTGTGCGTACTTGCGCACGGCCGTGACGGTCGTGACGATCTTGCCATTGAATTTGAGGCGGTCGTTGGCGCGGATGATCGAGTACGGTGGGTTGTTGAGACTAGGGATAGTACAAAAAGTGGATGAGTGTGTGGTTGGATAGATAATGCAAATGAGAAGTGGAGAGACCGCATTTCGAGGATCTTGGCGCCGCTGCCAATGTGCTTGAGGTCGGCGCCGGAGACGTGAAACTGGTACTCGGCGGGTGGAATGCTGGTTGTTGACGTCGGCTGTACGCTGCGATGCGTTGCGTTCATTTCGAGCGTAGACGGCTGTAGCGGACGCGACACTAGAGGTAGTGGTGGCGCTGATACAGGCTTGTCAACTATCACAAGCTTCCGCTTGGTGCCGACTACTGGCTGCTGTGTGGCTTCTTCAGACGGTGAGTCCACTGGGAATGGAAGGAGTTGGAGAGAGGTACGCTCCATAGTGGGTGTTGACGTTGGTGCTTCTTTCAGGTAAACGTTGTTGTGACTGCAGTCAATGACACAGAGGTTTAATCAGATGAATGGACGATATCTACCCCACCATTGTGGACTACGTTCGTACAGCAGCAGCGTTTCCAATAGATAGAGACTCTCGGCATTCGGATCGTCCACGACGCGCACATTCATAACATCGATCCAGCACTTCCAAGAGCGACCTGACGCAAATAATGGTGCGTCCTCTACGTCACCAATCGCTCGCACCTGAGAAGCGAGCAGTACCATTTTGAATATTGAGAACAATATCCACTGACGTGTGCACGCACCATTTTGCCTGGCACAACCTCCTGCAGTTCGGCCGACACTGCTTCACCACGAACTTGCAGCAATGCTACACCCGTGCCATCATCTATGCAGCATCGGTCCACAGGGATAGTCAGTCAGCCGACCACCAAGTCGAGACAGATCACTCCTCCGTCACCCACCGATCTCTATGCGAAGCTGCTGCACATTAACGGTTTCACGCCACACACAGATACCCTGTACGTCGACGCGCTGAAGCACAACGCCTCGGCCACTGCCATGACGCTGCAGTGGCGTTGGCGCATTCGCTGTGAGGTCCGCGAGAAACACTCGTCGGTTGCTCATCGGTTCTTTTTCGCCACGCATATGGAGCTGCTCAAAATCAATCCGTTCTCTCATTGGTTGATATTCCTCCAACTACGCTTTCTATTGGTTAATATTCCCTCCATCCACAGCTTGTCCGCCTGTGACGTGTGTGTTGTTGAACTGCGAGTCGGCGCTGCCGGCCCACATGCGGTGGAACCGCACGCCGCCGTGGCGCTTGGCCGTTTGCTGCTCACGCATCGCCACGCGCTGCTCTTGATCGTGGATATTGTCTAAGTACGCAAACTGCCGCGTCGCGTCCAATCGCACTTTGGCGCGCGCGTGCCACGCCGTCAGCCGTTGGGCTTTTGCGTGCTCCACCTCATTCTCCACTATCAGTGCCTGCGTATGGTCGTAGCGCGCCTGCCGCCGCATCGCACGCGCTTGCGCTTCCCGCTCGCTAGTCGAGACCGCATCGCGCGACACATCGTAGCTGTTGACGCCGCGGCGCATGGGACTAAACGCCGTTTTGGTTGTGGTCTGGAAACGCTCGTGGTCGTTTGCAAAGAGCGCCGCGTCGGGCCGCGTGCCGTCGCCCCCCACGCCGACGCGACTCCAGTCGGTCTGCTGCTCGCGCCAGTACGCGTGGCGGTCCTGTGACACTGCGACGAGCGGACGGAGTGTTGGTCCGAGATCGCTTTTGTTTATTGGTGTAGTGGTTGTCAGCGACGGCTTTGACTGCGATGGCTGGCCTCCCTCGAGTCGCTGACGCTCCTGGAACGTCAGCGGCGCCGCCCCAAACACTGGTGACGTTGCAATGCGTTGCGCGAGGTTCTCCTGCAGACAACCACGGGCGTTCAGCGTCGGCAGCGGCAGCGGTGTGGGGTCAGCCACTACCTCGCGACGGGCAAAGTACTCGGGGTCCACCTCCGTACGCGGGGTCAGTTGAACGTTGGCCTTGTGGTGAAGCGCCGCCAGCGCTTTGCGGCGTCCATTGTCCAGGAGGTCCGTAGGGAGTTCGCGCTCGCCGGCGCCAAAGTACTGGACAAATTCTTTCATGCTGATCTGCTCGTCGGCATTCCGATCAATGAGCCGCACCATCTCGTCCATTTCGTTGGTGGCCATGGCCAACTGCAAATAGTCTTTGCCCAACGCCTGTTTCACTTGGTCGTACGACAGAAAGCCGTCGTTGTCAACGTCAAACTGCTTGAACGCGTAGATCAGCAGTTTCTCGGTCTTGCCGCCGTGAACACTGAGGTCGCGGCCGTGCGTGTGGCGCAGCTCGCTATTCACTTTAAGCCGCAGTTCCTTCATGCGCTCGCGTGTGCGCGGCGACAGATCGAGCGGCGCACGAAACTTGAGCGAGAGCGACGACGTTGGGTCGGTTGTGAGCGCCGTTACTTTAGAAGGGGAGTAAGCGCTGGCGTGCGGCGCGTACTCACTGGCAGTGAACATCTCGGAGAACTCTTGGTACGCAATGGTGTTGTCGCCGTTCGCGTCGACGTGGCGAAAGACGCGCGCGACGTCTGTCTGCGAGAGCGCGACTTCGGACGCGTCGACCATGTCGGCAAAGCGCTGGTACGAAATGAGCCCGTTGGCGTCGCGATCAAACGCGCGGAACACGGCGCGCACCGAGCCGTAGCGGTTCACAAAAGCGTCGTAAAGTTTGTGCCGCGTCGCGAGAAAGAACGCGTGCTCGGCGGCCGCGGCGGTGGCGATGGCGATAGCGTGGTCCTTGTCTTGGTCCGACCATGCTACGCCCACGTGGTCACTCTTGACTTGGTCCTTTGGAGTGCTGCTTCTGTCTTCCACAGATTTATTGACAATACACGGGGGATGGAACGCGCGTTCCTTAAGTCGTCGCTTCTCACTGAGCACGACGACACCCGGCGACTGCGTTCCACTTGCTGCCGAATGCCGTCGGGAAACGCTGTCGTGCATGGACGATTTCAGCAGAGCGATATTGGTCTCACAGATGTGGTGGGCGGCAGACGATACGTCGCCATTGCTGGTGCTGGTCGACGTCTTGTGTGGGGATACCGAAGTCCGAGCTGCGGGCAGTTCAGGTGACGAGACGCTTCGTAGGAGATTTGTCGAGCCCACTTGCACGCGCTTGCGCTGTCGTGGAGGTAGCTCGGCGTGGGAAGTGACGACGCCACTGGTGAGTGGCCCGCTCCTCAGCGGCGACACGGCGATACCGTCGCGGGGGCACCGAAAGTTCTTGCGCTGCAGTGCCATGACGCCCTCGTGGTCTTAAGGCCCTGGCGTCTTGGCGTCTTGACCTGGCGATTTGCGATGGCTGAGCTTTTGCGTTCAGACCCCTAAAAATACAACGCATGGAATTGACCACCACCAGCATTACGCACCCAAATACCTGCAAGACAGCGTTTCACCGCCGCCCATCATACTTAATCGTTACCTCTCAGCTGCTCTGACCGTGCTACCGTCTCGTCTCAGCGGCGCCGCTGCTTCTTGCTGCTCGAGAGCTTGGTCACTTCACTGTCGCCATTCGTTTCGACGCCGGTCAGCGTCATCTGTAAAGAGGAATTCTGTCTGGTCGGATACGTGCGCTGAAGCAAATCCGCGACCTGCTTGTTTAGCTCGACGTATCGCTTGCGCGTGCGTGAAGGCGCCAACGTGAACGAGACGCGACCGTCGGCGACACCACGCGGCAAAATGCGGACTTCGATCACAGGAACCCACTCGGTCGACTCGGCGCCCCAGAGCGCAAAGCTCACAAGCACATTCTTCGTGTCGCCACCAGCATCCGAATAAATATCGACCACGACGCCATCGTTCCAACAGCCGTTGCGGTCCAACACATCAATCGGGTCGCCGCGCTTGAGCCGCAATGCAAACTCCACCGAGCCACGGAGCGCCACCGATTCGGCCGCGACGGTCGACGACCTCGTCAGGTACGAAAGCAAATCGCGCGGCCGCCTTCTAAATCTCAGTTCTCGTCCCGATTCGAGATCTTGATTATCGGAGTCGAGCGGCGACGGATATAGCGTCCGATATAAATGCTCCAGTCGCTGGGCAGCAGCTTCTTCGGCCTGAAGCAACGGCGCGACTTCGATGTGACTCACGGCCCGCTCGTACAGTGTTTGTGTGCGTCGCCAGTTCAGCGCCGACACTTCCACGAGCCGCATAAGGGAATTCGTAATCTCCCGCGCGACCTCATCGTCCTCAACGACAACACCAAAGCTGGGTAGCGGCACCACCTCGTCGCTTCCACTCTCGTCCACTCCAAGCTTAGCTTCTGCTTCTTCTTCCTCCTCTTGTTGATTGCCAACTCCAATGTCCTCACCAGCTTTCGGTTCATGTCGACCACTGCGTCGAAGACTAGAGCTCGACACATCGTCGCTCTTCACTTGCTCGCGTGCAAACTCTTCCTCCCAGCGCTGAGAAGTCGAGATCGAGCGGACAGCGGCAGGATGAAGTACGTCGAACGAAGGAGGGTCTTTACCTTTAAGCTTCCATGCGCCAGACGAAGCTGGGTGGAGCTGGTGGGCAGGGACTGCTGGCAGCGTGTCTTTATCCGTTTCAGTTGGGCGTCGTTTGACAATCTTCAGTCTCCGAGCCGGTGGTTCTTGTATTCGCTGAGACAAAGTACCTGCCCCCTTCGTGACTTCCCCATTCCGTGAACTTTGTTGGCGCATGCGATTCTCCAAACGCTGCATAAAGGACCTAAACAGCTCATCGTCGTAGCCACGCACGAGTTCACGATTACTTGTGATGATCTCACACCCCGCAAATGGCCGCTTCTTGCCTGTCCGCGACGGCCGCTGTTGATTCGCCACGAAATCCTCTTCTTCCCACACGTCTCTAAACGACCGACCTCGCCGCAGGGGACGGATCCGCATGTGACCGTCATCTTCATTCACATCGATTGCCAAACTCGCTAAGTAGGCATCATCATGTTCCAGCCGTCGAATTACTCCCCACATGTGCCTGTTGGCCGCCACGACGCGCGCGCACTCGCGACGCACCGTCGCCAATTCGTCCATGTTGGCTTGCGAGAGGGGTTCGTAGTAGACGCGGCACGCGTCCCAGTTCCACGTAATCGCGTCCAAGCTGCTCGCGGGCTGGACGGCGCTAAGTGCTCCATCGTGGATGGACTCACCCGACTGCTGCCGTCGCGCTCGCATGCGTACTGGCGTCTTGATGTCGCTGGGGTTGCCGGCTGTTTCGTCCGCGACGATCGAGAGACTCCGGCGCTTAAGTGTGTGGTCTTTACGCGTCCGGTGGGTCGCAAACCCCTGCACACGCGCACGCTTCTTGCGACGGTGGGATCCGCGGCCGGGTCCCGTCACGTCCCCTGCTTCACAGACTTGTTCTTTTAATTCTTCTTCTGCTTCTACTATCTCCTCATCGTCCTTGTCGTCGCTGTCCAAACAGATGACGTCGGGCGAGTGCGGGTCTTCGACACTTGTGACACCCGCTAGTTCATCGTCGTCCTTGAGTACCGCCTCGAAACTGGGCGACCGCTTCTTGACGTCGCTCGTGTGGTCTGTGGTTTCTGGGTTCACATCCACATCCGAGGACAGCACAGGCACAGGCGCCACGGCCAAGCTGTCGCTCTCTGTGTCACCCTCGGCCTCCATATCAATCACCTCTATTATCGGATCGCTTGGTGTTGATTCTCCCTCCAATTGAACCAGTTCATTCTCCATAGTGGTTAATTTCCCATTCGCGACCGTCGCTTTCGTTGTGTGCACACGCTTCGGCACCTTTGTCTTCCGCTTGTTCGGGCGATTCCGCTTGATGCTCTCGTCCTGCGCAGCATTAGGCGGCATCGACGCGTCCGTCGTAACGACACTATTGCTGTTGCTGTTGGAGGTGCCGTTGCCGTTGCACTGCGCGTGGGTTTCCTCCACCGCAACATTAACGCCAACACCACCGGCAGAGGCGTCGCGCTCTGCATCGGCAGACGCAATGCCTGTCGCGACGGAAGGCTCCGTTGGATCCATGTTTGTTCGTGGCGTTGCAATGTCTGTTGGTGGTGGTGTTGTTGCCGTGTCGTCGGCGGATGGTGCAACAGAAAGCTCCGCGACATTTTCATTGTCTCGCGCACTTTCGTTGGCGACAGGAGAGTTGGCGCCAACGCCAACGTCAGTGACGACGCCAACGCCATTGCCATTGCCAACGCCGCCCCCGATGGTCGCGACCTTGACGTCCCCCATGCCGATGCGGCAGTCTCTGTCCAGAACGTTGCTGTTCTGCCCTTCGCTCATAGATTCCCACCACCACAACAGGGCCAAACCAACACCTCGTATACAGGTTATCCGGATAGCCCATTTCTTCGAAAATTCAACTGGTAGAGAATCGTCAAAATTATACCGTATAGCCGGATAAACGAAAGTGGAGTGTGTTACCATCACCTAAACCACTGGTTATAGGGTTACACTTTAACGTTAGGTTACGCCACGCTCGACTTGGCTCTTTTTGAAGTGGCCTCGACGACGTCAGCCATGTCATCTTCTTCAACATCCGCTCGACCGCGCTTGGACGGTGACACCATCGGCGTCACTTCCATCAACTCAAATTCTTCGTCGTCGTCTTCATCCTCCAGCTGTTTGCCCTCTCGTTCTGCGGCCGCCGCAATCGACGCTTCGGCCACGGCGGCATTGAGCTTCTCGATATCGCCGCCAAGTGCGAAGAGCTCCGTGGCCGTCTCGCCAAAGTCGGTCTCGTCGCGGTGCTGCAGTCGGATCGAACACTGAAAGTCCTGTGAGAAGTCTTCAATCGAAATAATCGTATCGTGTTGCATGCCCTTCCCCGGCAAATCAATAAGCAGCTTGTCCAAGTTCGCCGCGAGGCTCTCCTCGGCATCTTCGCCTTCCTCGTAAATCGTGTTGACGCCAATCGACACGGTCGGTTCGTTCACCCCAAGTGTCTTTTTCAGCACCTTTTCCACGAGTTCGCGCAGCCGCGTGTGCTTGGTGTCAATCGCCAACTCCACCATTTGTTTCGCGCACACAAAGCACTTGGGGTTAGGCGTGGCCAATTTGGTCGGGTTCACCAGCACGCCGCGCGAATCCCACGCGCGGTTGCAGTACGTGTAGCTACACGCTTCAGCGATCGGCTTTGCCGCGCGCAGAATTTTGAACGCCTCGAGCACCTGGAGGCCGGCAACGATCGCGTTGGTCGTTGCAATCGCTGGAATAATATTCCCTGCAATCCCTTTGCAGCTGTACAAGGATTCCATGGGGATCTTGAAAACGGCCGCCCGCAAGTTGGCCGCCGCTGTGACAAACTCCATCGCAATGGCGTCGTCCTTGTCAAACTCGTAGCTGCCCAAGTGTGCACGCGCTTGCTCCGACTCGAGCATGCGCACGATACAGTCGATGAAACGCTGCGCGCACTCGGCAATCGACCATACTTGTCGGTCGTTCCATGTCGACGAGCCATTGCTCGATTCGACGCCTACGATCGTTCCATCGGCGTCACTTGACAAACAGTGAGACAACTCCAATGGCTCTGGCACCTTGGTCGCGGTCTTGTAGACTTTGATCTCGAGCTTTTTCTTGATCTCGTACTCAAACAAACCTCGGAAGACATTTTCTGCGTAACTCCTGAGCGTCTGTGCGTCAAAACTCATGGCTTCGGGCCGCGTCACAAGTTCCATAAACGTCGACTCGTCTTCGCCCTCGGGGTCCTCCCACAGCATCGAGTCGGTGGTCTTGCCAAACAGCAGTTTGTAGCACTCTTTGGCCCACACAATGCAGTGCACCATTTTGTCCGGCGTACTGCGGATCGTGCAGATCGGGTACACTTTTTGCGTAACCTTCTGGGTACACTCGTAGCACTCGGTCTCTCCTTTCTTGATCACTGACACTTGGCCGAGGTACCCGGTCGTACCGCTCTCAATCAACGGTCGCTCGGTCGCAAGACAGAGACGGTTCACGTGTTTGCGCGCGTCCACATTGTCGAGCGCATTAAACACAACTGTGAATTGGCGAAAGTAGTCAATGCCAAACTCGCTGGCTTTGATGTTGCCGTGGTGCGCGGTGATCATGGCCGACGGGTTGAAGCTCAATGCAATCTCCTTTGCAACAAGCGATTTGGGCTGACCCACGTGGTGCGACCGGAAGAGGAACTGGCGGTTGAGGTTCGACACGTCGATGGTGTCGAGGTCAATGAGGTGGATCTCCACAAAGCCACTCAAAACGAGGTTCTTTACGAGTTCACATCCTGCACTCGGTAGAAAAAAAGAAGAAGTGAGATCCCGCTCACACGATGATTTGCACACGCAACGCACCGATGCCGCCGGCGCCGACGACGAGGATCTTGGCATTTCGCACCTTGTCGCGCAGATCGCCACCCTGCCCCCACCACGACATTGAACGCATTAGTGAATCTCCAACACATACAAACTCTCATGGACTGTTGAAGTGTCCAGTCGACTCGATGGCGATTAGTGCCCATGAGGTTACGTACCAGCGCCGTCGCGAGGCCATCGGTTGCCGCCATTATGTTTTGTAGATGTCGATTTTGGTGGGGATTTTTTTCCAGCGCACGCTTTTCCGTCTCTGTCTCTGTCTCTGTCTCGAGTAACCGGAATTGTACCGGTATTATTTTTCAAAAACCGGTTTTACCCCCCGACCTCTGGTTTCAAGACCCAAGTACCCGAAGTGGGTAATTGGGTGTCCCTCCCCGTTCTCTTCCCGTTGGCGATGCCAGCAGAAAAAGGGCCGGGCGTTGTTATACAGTCTCTCCTGTCTGTGTGCGTGCGAGGGGAGAGCTTCGCTTTGCTTTGCTTTGCCGTGCAAGGACTCTGTAGTATTCTAGCTCACCCACCGTGGCGTCGCCCTCGCGTGCCGCTGTCTCTGCCCACGCCAAAGAGAATCAGAAGAGAGAATTAGGGAAGGAAACGTCCTCATGCAGTCGGCAGAGCAGGACGCCCTCGTGGAGACGATCCGCGCCATCCTAGGCAGCGACGCCGCACTCTCCCGCGACCGCATCCTCGCACTGCTGAAGCAGGCCAGGAACGACCCGAACAAAGCCGTGGACCTCTTTTTCCGCACACAGAACCTAAACGGAACGAGTGCTAGTACCGCTAGTACCAGTCCCGCCAAGACTGCTGCCGCATCAACGTCAACACCAACACCAACAACGACACCGACAACGACATCAGTAATGACAACGCCAACGAAAACACCAGCACCAAAGACGGCCGTGTCACCAGAAGAGTGGACCCCCCAAGCGCGCGAGTTGAGTGAGTTGCTGGGCGGCAATGTCCCCAAGGACGCGATCGTTGGCTTACTGCGCCGCACAGGCAGCAATCTCCAAAAAGCCGTCGAACTGTTTTTCACCGAAAACGGAACCAGCATTGATGTCGACGACGACGACGTGGACGACGACGAGGAGAAGGATGCTGGGAAGAAGAAAGAGGCGCCCGTTCCACCACAGACCATCGCTGCTGCCGCTGTGACCCACAACGATTTGTTCCCTGCGGCTGTCGCACCGGTGGAGATCCAGCCGCACGCGGCGCACGCACTCGAGCCACTGTCGCCGCCGCCGGCGCCTGCGCCTTTGCCTACGTCGCCCGCTGTTGCGATCGCGACCGAGGCTATAACTGTATCAACTGGTACACCTTCGACCTCCTCCGTGACCTCGACCTCGACGCCGCCGTCGTCGGCCGAGCTCGAGTCGCTGCTCGCGCCGGGCACGTACGAGGTCATTATGATTGACGGCGACTTCCGCTGGCAGATTGGGAATGTGTTTGGTCGCGCTGTGGTCCAGTACGTTGATCCACTTGGGCCGGCCGCGCGCGCCGGTGTCCACAAGTCGGACGTCCTCTTGTCGTTTCGCGACACCGTCATCACCGAACACAACTGCTCGCAGATTGTCCAGGAACTGTCGAAAGAGGTGCGTTGTGTAAATTGGCGTTTTGTTATGATACCACATACCGACTCACGTTGTGCTCATATAATCTAGCGCGTCGTGGTGCCGTCGTCAATGCGTCTCCGCCGTGCCCCGGACGCGTCGCATCCAGTCTCTCCTTCGCACGCCACTGCCGCAGTTGCTGTTGCTGTCGCCACCGCCTCCAGTCCGCCAGCGTCGCCCAGTCTCTTATTGGCCCCTAGCGGCAAGAGCCCTGTGAAGCAAGCGTTGGAAATGCTGACCGAAGCGACCCATACGAGCGACATTACTACTATTACGGCCACCACGACCGAAGCCGATGGCGATGTGGTAATGACCTCGGTGGAGTCCGAGCCAGTTCCACCCAGCGGTCCCGTGGACCCCAAGTACGGTCTCCAGATTCTCTGCCAGGCCGTCGAGTCGATGGTCGATGCCATTGGCGGCGACCACATGGAGAAAAAAGTTTTGGTCGATCTGCTGCTGCTAGCCGAGTTTAATCTCGATGTTGCGGTGAACAATCTGTTGAACGAGCATCGCATCGTGACGGATTTCCGCCAGGTCATTGGCCACAACTACGATCCCGCGAACCCCAGCGCTGCGCTCAATAGCGATCCGTACGCTGCGAGCATTCCTGCCGGTCCGCTTGGCTTGACTGTGGAAAATATTCTCGAGGTATGTCTGTTTACTGCTACAACTACCTGATGAATATTAATATTGTGTGGAATTATTATTATAGCGAACGATCGTCGTGGATATCAAGGCCGGCGGTGCGGCCGAGAAAGCGTCGGTCAAGCGGTCGAGCTGGCTAGTCTCTTTGAACGGCACGCCGATCACGCACCTCACGCACAAAGAGACGCTGCGGATGATTGAGACGGCGACGCGGCCGCTCGAACTCAAATTGATTCTCGTACCCCAAGACGACTATCGCGTCTTGCGGAAACAGCTTTCAATGAACATTCGCCAGCAAAAGACCGAGCGGCCGATCCCCGAGCACGACCGCATGTCGTTTCGCGTGTTCCAGCTCAAGATCCACCAGGCCGTGCTGGTCATGCCGCGGCTGGTGGTGACCTCGCTGTTCCAACACTTGACCTCGGAACAGCTCGCGCCACTGAGTGGTCCCCACGCCTTTGATCCGTTGCAATCGTCGCTTGGGTCACTGGAAGAGACCGACGCGCGGCTGCTCAAGGAGGCGGCGGCGAAAGAAGAAGAAGCCAGTGGCGACATGTGTGAAGAGCGCAAGTTTCTACTCAACCTCTTTGCGTCGATCCACGAGTATGACGACAAGGGCGAAGGCATTGTGATTCGCACGATCCAGTTTCTCGGGTGGCTCTCGAAGCGGTACGCCGAACTGCAAAAACACATTGACGCAAACAAGAAGGTTAACGAAGGCACGGCCGTGCAGGCGAGTCGCTACACGCTACTTCTTAGCGTCGTGACCCACGTGCTCGAGAGTCTGTCGATCATTGAGAACCACGCGACGTGGGACATTATGGTCGACGCGTTCCGTCTGCTCATCAGTGCCATGACCGACACGGATATCAACGTCATGATTGTGCCCATGGTTTCACGCCTCAGCATCAGTCCCAGCCCAACCGCTCGCATTGTGCCTATCGCCTTATTGCCGCTCGTATTTCCCCGCGTCCACGGCGATCTCCGTGTGCAGCTGCGCGGCATGCTCGACCGCATGTGCAACGACGACAATCCGCTCGTGCGGCGCGCCATTGCGTCGATCATTGGCGACCTCGTCAACTCGGGCGGCGCCGCGACCGCGAGCTGGGGCGTTCAATTGCTGGAGAAAGCTACGGCCGACAGCCACGACATTGTGCGTATTTTTGCGGTCAAGGGCTGCATCCGCCTCGCGACCGATCTCCGTGGGATCCTGCACACGGCCGACGACGCCACGAAAGAGTCGGTGGACCAAAGTCTCCGCTTGCTCTATTGCCAAATGGTGCCTATGATCAATACCTACACGTCGGACTCATCGTGGCAAGTACGACTCGAAGCCGCCAAGACAATCCCCGCATTTTGCTTGGCGTTTGGCACTGAGTACATTGACATTTTCGTCGATCACTTCGTGGCGATGGTCCGTGACCCAACGGTTGAGATTCGACGCACGTGTGCCGAAGGCGTGTTTGAGATTGGCAGTGCGTTGCTGCAGCTCGCGACGCTGCGTGGGGCTAGTGCGCCGACCAGTACTTCTCCGACCACTGCAGCACCAACACCAGCAGCATCCACCACCACCACAACCACATCCGAAGACACCCCTGGTTCAACGACGCCGGTGGAGGTCGTGGCGGCGGAATTACAGGGCATTGACATTCAGACCAAGGACGCGAGTGGAGCGGCTGTGTCTCCGGAAACCAACGACTTTGTGCTGGCGGCACAGACCAAGATTGTGCGGTCGCTGCTCCCCGCCACGTACGGTTTGTCGACCGACCTGTCGGTCGCCGTGCGGCTCGCGCTGGCGAAATCCGTCGGTCAATCGCTGCAGCTGCTTTCGGTGAGCAGCTACGACGATTTGGTGCCGATTTTCACGCAGATTCTGGACGACAGTCAAGACGCCAACGTGCGGGCGTCGCTATTGGAAGAGATGGCACGCCATTGCGACCACAGTTCCGAGACCGTGTCGTCCATGTTGATTCCCGCGATCAAGGCGTTGCGCGCCTCGGGGCAGTGGCGCGTCCGCGTCAAGTATGTGCACTGCGTCGGCGCGTGGGCCGAGCAGTCGGACCGGTCGGCCGTGCCCCTCGAGTTTGCAGACTCGATTTTGGATTTGCTTGTCGACACTGTGAGTGACGTGCGTGCGGCGGCCTGTGCCACGCTCCCGACCCTAGCGCGGTCAGTCGGCGGCGAGTGGCTCGCGACCAAGGCCGTGCCGCGCATAACCCACTGCCTCCGCGGGACGTTTAACGGAAAACTGACAGGCATTTTGGCGATCGAGGCCGCGGCCGAAGAGCTCAAGAAGATGGACAAGCTCCGCGAGCTGGTCGAGTCGGTGGTCGAAGTGTGCACTTCCAAGACGCCGAACCTCCGCTTCCGCGCGCTGCGGTCGCTGGTGGTATTGGTGCCGCTGCTGGACGACCGCGCGACCGTTGAGACCACGCTCGAGTTTGTGCGTCCGCTCACGCAGCACCTGAACGAACCGGACCCGGACGTACGCGACACGGCAACGATCACTGTGCAACACTTGCAGGCGTCGCTCGAGCGTCAGCAGAAGCAGCAGCAGCAGGAGCAAGAGAAGGCACCGGCGTCGTCGCAATAATCTCGGTGGGATTGATACCGTGTCCGAGAACCGTAGATATGAACAGCCGCAGCCGCAGATGGAGACTGGTAGGACACACGCCACACCATCTCCCTTACTGGCTTGAGCACCTTAGGAAGTAGTAGATGTGTGCAGATAAATACTTAGGTTAATCCACGGGTTCATCAACCATGCGCGTGACTGTGTAGGATCTGTATTCTGAATCATTCATATCCTCAACAGCTCGACTGGGATCGTCTCCCGTGGTGATGTCGGAACAGATCGCCAGCTGGCAGTCAGTTTTTTTTTTACGTCTGACACTTTAGACCATGGAAAAAACAAAAAAACAAAAAAACAAAAGTTCCAGTACGAGGTTTTTCAGGTTATGATCAAAACGCGTTCAAAGTTTGGCATCATATTTGGGCAAAAATCGAATATTTGGGAAAGGCAGTTCAAGTTACTCAATCCTTACAACGTCTGTGACAGGAATTCCCAAACATCATAAAAAAAACACTTTAAGGTCGAAAACGCGCAATTTAGACAGATTGACCAGATGAAGCATCAAATTCTGCCACGTTGGAACCAAGAAACATGTACATACATAAAAATTGGAAGCCAGGATAGGTGCATCGGGAAATATCGATCCCTGCCCACCGACTCCACTTTCGGAGACGCTGAAGGGCTCTATCGACAGAGGAGATCACCCTCTACACGCCAGTTCCTGTGACTTCGAACCGAGGTTTGGTCGTTAACACAATATCTGATTGCCAGGATCTCAGTTGACAGCCAGTTTAAGTGGCATTTTAGCCAATGAGATGCTGTGAAATCTCGTCCCGACCACTGCGGGTCAATATAGTCAGACCCGGAGGGTGATTCGGTCCGATATCAAGTGTCGCAGCCAGGCCAATGCCCTCCAAGAGCTGACAATGCAAAGAACAGGAGGACGCGATCTCACTCGAACAAACGTTTTTTCCTGCGTGTGTGCCGTGTGATTCGGTGATTCCAACACATCTCTATCGTCGCGCTCCTGACCATGCGCTTCCCGTGGTCCATGCGTCGGCGCCGCTCGGTGGGCGACACGCCGTCCTCCACGCCGTCCATCGACGCTACCGCCAAAGCAGTGGAAGCGTCTGTGTCGCCCCGGGCCTCGAGCCACTGGCAGCTCCAGACGCAGCCGCTGACAGCCTTTAGTCCGCGCCGCTCAGTGGTTTCGACATCCCAGTCCCAGTCCCAGTCTCACCGCGATGGTGCGGTCGCGCCAACTGAGGCAGAAGCCGATGCCAGCGGCAAAGACAAGCCTCTGCCGTTGCCTATTAAGGAAGTTGTCGTGGCGTACTTCCGCCACAACTGGATCGCCGTCATCTACTCGGCCGTGTCGCTGAGCCTCGTCATCTTGCTCATCTACCTGAGCTTTTTCGCGGCGGTCATGGACGACGGAAAGGGCACGATACCCGAGTTCCTGAGCTGCAGGTCGTGGGCGTTTGGGACCGACTGTGGGCTGTGGGGTATCAACTGCCGTCCCTTTGAAAACGAATGGTCGGCCATCCGCTGTCGCTCGCGGTGTACACTCGGTACGTCTCTATACCCTCTGCACCATGCGTGATGTCCTATGTACTGACTGTGAGTATCTAGACCAATCGTCATCGCTTGCCGTGTGGGGCTCGGGCCAGTACCACGCCAACTCGCGAATCTGCCGCGCCGCTGTGCACGCCGGCGTCGTCGGCGCCAACGGCGGCTGCGCGCTCATGCGATACGCAGGTCCAGCCACCGCGTTCCACGGCACGTCGGCCCACGGCGTGACCACGCAGAGCTATCCGTCGTGGTTCCCCAAGACCTTCGAGTTTAAGGCCGCGCCGAGCCACTTTTGCACCGACCTCACGTGGCCCATCCTCATCGTCAGTGCGTTGCTCTGTGCTGGCTTTGCCCTACTGCCGCGTACCAATGCTGGCATGCTGTTTGGCATGCTCGTGGGCTGGGGTTTCTTTTATGTACGCCTCGTCGGCCAGCCACAAAGCGTCAACTATGCCGACATTGCGGTCGCGTCGTGTGGCGAGGTCTTGGTGCTGCTGGCGGCCAGCTACTGGCTCTACGCCGTCGCGCCGGCCGCGACCTTTGCGCCGTGGCGTACCAAGACGCTCCGCCAGCGCATCGTGTTTTGGAGCCTCTGCTATGTCGCGCCGTTCTACGTGCTGCTCAACATGAACATGTTTGAGTACATTTCGTGGCTCAGCTTTAACTTGGGCGGGTACAAGGACACGACCCACATGAACGCTGGAACCTACGTGGTCATTGCGCTGCTCGTGCTCTTTATGCTCTTCTGCGCGTACCGGTTTCTAAAAGAGCTCTACGCGCAAGGCCTGTGGCGTCGCCTGGCCGTGTGGTACGCTATCGCTGTTGCGGCTGTACTGCTTTCGTGGGTACTCTTCAACTCGACCGACTTTCATCTCCACCACACGATGCTCGGCGCCATGCTGCTTCCGCTCACGCGGTTCTCCACACCGCTCGCGGCCGTGGCCCAGTCGGCGCTGCTTGGGTGCTTTGTCCAGGGCTACGCGGCCTGGGGCTGGAGTACCTACCTCGACACGATCCGTACGTGTTTGTACCCCTTGACTTGCTGTGTACATCTCAAAACTAACTTGTTTTTTTATTAGCGACCTACCTCACGATCGACAAACCCAAGGCTGCGACGGTCGCGAGCATCACGAAAAGCAGTGCCAACTTTTCGTGGATCCCTCTCAAAGGTGTCGACGGCTACTCGCTCCGTCTCAACAAAGTCGAAGTCTATCGCGGTATCGAGTCGCATGCTGTGGTCGAAGGGCTCCAGGCAAATATGACCTACTTTGTGACAGTCGCGGGCGTCGCGGGCTGGGGTACCGACGGCGAAGACGGCCCTAAAACCAATTTTACGACATTGGCCCACGACGTGGACACAGTCATTTACATTGACGAGGTGGGCTCCGGCTCGCAGAGCGTATAAGTAACTAGTAAAAACGATCCCATTTGAGTCTTCTCTCTTCTATGGTATTCTATTCAAACGTGTGGACGAGCTCGTCGGTGAAGTGGCCGTGGGGGTCTGTTAGCGTGAGACGACGCACCCACTGGCCGTCTCGCGTCGGGTCTTGCGTAAACTGCGCCTGGCGATAGTGGAACGGGTACGTGCGCCGCAAAAAGCCCGCGTCGCTAAACATTTCCTGCACGTCACGGTTCACGGTCGCACCCGAGTACGAGGCAATCTCCCTACATACAAAACCACATTGTAAACGAGATCGTACCCTCAAGACCCAGCACGATACTACTGTACAGTAGTCACCACGTACGCAAAGTACTCCTTCTGCCGGTCCACACCGAGCATGTGCAGTTTGCGCATGGGAAACGGCAGCGTCCGGATCTCCTCGTAGAACGACGCGTACATGTGCTGTCGGGACGGCAGTGAGGTCTCCCCACCACCAAAAACACTGGCGGCCCACTTGGCCTGGAGCTCAAAGCACAGAAACGGCAGATTCCGGAACGGCAGGCCCACAAACGCAACGTCTGGTTCGGCAATCGAAAACAACTGCTTGTAGAGCGGTGCGATCGCCGCTGACGCAGCCGTCACTTCGGTCAGCGCTTCGCGTAGGTCGGCGTCCAGTTCGCCTTCGCCTTTGGGCAGTGGGAGTTCAGGATACAAAATGCCTGGTGGCGCAACGTGCTTGACAATGTAGCGATACCCCGTGCAGTGCATGAGTACGTCCGGTGCGTCCTGCGACGTGCCGTCTGTAAACACGACTGTGCCGTCTGGTCGAAGGCGGTCGATCGATGGCTTCAACATTCGTCGCTCAAACAGCGACGGCTCGTTGGCTTCGTACTCTCGGTAGGCAACTGTGACCTGCTGGGCACCGCCTGGCTTGGCGAGCTCTAGCGAAATGTCTTGGCCAGAGGGACCACATCCGAGCAACAGCACACGCTATAGAGACAGACTCCATCTGTCAGCATAGGCGGCGAGATATTAAGGTGGGTTTCTTTGTACCTTGTTTTTAAAGGGTTCGGCCGTGCGGTAGTCGTGCGAGTGGAGCATCTCGCCCTTAAAGAATTCAATGCCTGGGATTTGGGCATACGCTGGCGTCGCAAAGTGGCCGTTGCAGATCAGCACTTTGTCCACAGTCTCACTGTAGACGCCACGGTCTATCGATTCGACGTCGATCTGCCACGTCGCGGATGCTGTCTCATTGTCACTCGCTTGGGTTTTCTTGGTGATGGCGACGACAGTCGTTTGGAGCCGCGCAACGGCCGTCACCTTTGAAAAATCATAGTTAGTAATGGAAGTAGAGAGAAAGCGAATCAGACAGAGAAGTAGGTACATCAAAGTGGATGGCGTAATTCTGAATGTACGCGAGCACGTCCGTATGCGAGACATAGGACGGCAAGTGCGGTGGGAATGGAAAGTCGTCCAGCTGCATCACGGCCGTAGGAAGATTCGTGTGCAGCGACTGTGGGGCACGGAGTGAGAGAGAGAGTGAGATTAGGTCAGGTAGCGTCTCTCTACTGGTATTAGATATCACCTGATACATGGACGCATCCGTGTGGGTCGCGTCGTCGTACTTCCACACGCCACCGAGCTGCGCAGCCTTTTCAAAGAGCACAACCGAATGGCCCGCCTCACGCAGGTTCTTGGCCGCGACTGATGAAAATAGCCACCCAAATGAACAGCTCAGTCTAGCAGATTATATATGCTTTCAACGTTGGTGATTGCCACGCACTCACGCCTGCGGCGCCGCCGCCCACAATGCCCACGCGCACACACTGTTTGGTCTGCATGGTTGAGGTGTCTAAGGAAACTCGCCGACGTGACGCAAATCCCGAAATGGCTGCCGACGTCAGCCCACGTCGCTGGCACATCATTGCGTCTGGTTCTTCAAATGACACGCCGTTCATGATTGGCCAAAATACTGATATGTATTGACGCTAAGCTAAGCTAAGCTAGTCTCTCCTATTGCTGTTGCTGCTTGGCCGAGCTCTCCATGTCTTCGACCAGCCGCGCGCCGTGTTTCTTCGTGAGGCGTTCCGTGAGCATCTCTCTAAATTCGCCCATGATGCGCGTCTCGCGCTGCTGCTTTTCCTCAAAGTTGATCAGCGCCAGCGCGCGTTTCTCTTCAGCCGTGTACACTTGGTTCTCTTTGCGAATACGCACGGCGTTCATGCGTTGGTGGCGACTGCCGCTCATGACGTACCCCAGATCCTCTAAATTCTCAATCTCGGGGCCGTTCCAGCCGACTTCGCCTCGGCGCGGAATGCGCATGTTCTTCTGGACGTACTGGGCGATCGCGGCACCTTCGCCAGGCCGCAAGGCTTTGCCATAGTTAAGACCAGCATTCGCACTGCCATCGGTCTCCATTAACGGCTTGGGGCCGATCTCGTCGTCGTCGTCGCTGTCGGCGGTGCCGCGTCCCGATTGGACTGCGTGCTTGAACTGTTCAGCTTCCACGCGGTCGGCTGCGTCCAGGTCCTCGAGATCCGTCGCCGCCTTAGTAGGAGGGGTGAAGCTCGCGACCTGGGAGGGAGCTGAACGCATAGATGAGGCGTCGCTCTCGTCGCCTGATTGGCTGTCGTCTGAAGAGCTCACGTCGCGGCGGCGCGATTTCTTCTTGCGGCTGCTGCTCTTTTCCGTCTTGTGTTTGCTGGACTTGGACCTGCTCTTGCGGTGGCGACTACTCGATTTGCGTGACGATTTCTTGCGCGACGACTTGCCACTCGCTTTACGCTTGCGTTTCTGACGGTTGTCGTCTGAATCCGAGTCCGAGTCACTGTCCTTGTCGCTGTCGCTCGCGCTGTCGTCGCTAGCATGTTGCGCGCGACGAGACGACGGCGCTGCGGGTGGTGGTGTGGCATGAGGTTCTTCTTTAACTTTCATTTTTGGTTCCTTCTTCACCGGCGGCGGCGGACTCGGAATCGCTGCCCAAATGCTAAATTTGATGGCATCGCGGTCGCGCTTGCGCTGCTCAAAAAAGTCATCTGGCCCCGCGTTTGAGTACCGACCGCGGTTGTGGCCGTTCCCAAATGCGGGCGGCTCACGGCGAGGACGGAAATCGTCGCGACGGTCGTCACGCCGCGGCGGCATGCGCGAACGCGAGTTTGAACGGGACGATCTGCGGCGCCGCGAGGACCGAGACCGTGATGGCGAGCGACGACGCGTAGGAGGACTCGGCGAACGGCGGCGTTCATGAACGCGGTAGCTGTCGCGCCGTCCGCGCTCAGCATGGCGTGGTGGCGACCGCTCGCGTCTCCGTGGTGGAGGAGTGGGCGATCGGCTACGAGAGGGGGACTCGGACGCTGACCGTGAGGGGCTACGCGACGGGGAGCGAGGGCCACGACCGCGGCTATTGTCACGGCGCGAGTCTTCGCTGTGCTGACGTTCGCGTCCAAGTGAGTCGACGCTGGCGCTACGGTGTCGACGGCCACGCGACCGACTGCGGATGGGACTGCGTGGCATATTTGCGGACTGCTGGAAAAGCTTGGTAGTGAAAATTCCAATCCAACAAATAGGGGGAAGTACCGTGGAGAAGCTGAAAAATGATGTTCTATGACATATAATGCATATCCAATAAAAAGGGAACGCGGCAAGGTCACTAGGCGAGCAGAGTGTGCAGTGCGTCGATCCGCGCGAGCTGATCGTTGATGATCTTGGTCACTAGTGCCTTGCGCGTCTCTTTGACCTGCTCGTCACCGTGGATATCATCCAGGAACTCGAGCACAGCCTCAAACTCGTGCTCGATGCTGGCGACCGTCGTGCGCAGCTTGGGTTTGTTCATCGCCGACGGTAGGCTCGAGCGGCTGGAGGCCGACGCCGTCATTACGTTACTCGTGGACAATGCAGATGAGTCACCTTGTTCTTCTTGCTCGAGGCGGTTAAGTTCTGCGTCGACGTCGTACGAGTCCCACTTGGTCTTGAGCTTGTTGCCCTGCGAGTCGAAATGATAGTCTGCCATGAACCGTGAAAAGTGAGTTTTTTCTGTTGGTATGGCACAGAGAAATGCGACACGCTCTGCAATAGCGACATACAAGATCCGAGTGATGACGATGCCGCGGTGGCCTGCACGCTTGGTGCATCATCCGCACTGTTTTCACCCTTGCCTTCATTCGCCAGCAAGTCCTCGACCTGGTTCTCCAGATGCATGAGCCGTACCGAGACCTCACCCACAATAAGCTCCACACGACGCAGCAGCTTGAGTGCATCCGCTCGTTCCTGTTGCATTCTATTCAGTACAATTCCGCAACGCAATGTAGACATACATGGTCAGCGATCCGCATGGACATGGAGTTGCTCACAGCCAGGGTTGAAAGGATCCACTTACAGCGAGTGCCGGTACTTGAAGTACAGCAACGGCACGGCGGCCGCGAGTGCCAGCGCCGTGACAACGGCTGTGCTCGTCCACGACGGCGGCGCCATCGCTACCACAACGCCCAATTTGTTTGGTCTTGACAATTGCGTGATTGGCATGCTTACCTTGAAGTCCCTCGTTGGAACAGTATAAAATTCGGGACATTGCTGCGTCCCTCGTTGAAGTATTTCCAATTCGGAATCACACGTTTGTGGTCCCAGAGTGGCAGATAGAAATCAGCGTTTCTAACGACCATGGGCAAGAAGACCAACTGGACGTTGAGCGAAGATCAAGCGCTCTGTCGCTCGTGGCTCTGTGCGAGCGATGCAACGCTGAGCCACGCGGCCGGTGGCGACCAAAAGGCCGGTACGTTCTGGGGGCTCGTCCACCAGCTCTTCCACAATGAACTCGAGACCTCTGTCGACCGGCCCGTGACGGGTCTCAAGATCCGCTGGACGCGCATCAACCGCGACGTCCAGCGCTTTGCGATCGCCCTCGCGCGCGTCCAGGCGAGTCACGCGGCCGCGACGGCAACCACAGATGCTGCAGCAACCATTAATACTGGTGAATCCGACGCAGAGCGCGGAGCGCCCGACGCTGAGCTCGAGCGTGAGCGCCAGGCGATTGACGAAGCGATTGAGCTGTTTCTCAAAGAGCAGGGCAGCAAGTTCACGTTCGAGTCGTGCTGGCGACTGCTGCGCTTCTCGCCGCGATGGATGCAGCTGCTGGCCAACTCGGCCGGCGTGTCGGCCAGCGCATTCCAGTCGGCGTCGGCCTCGCCCGTGGCGTTGCTTCATGGGGACACCACAGCTGGCGGTCCTCTACTGAATGGCTCGGCGGCCGCTGCCATCGCACTGCAGAAGCGCCGTTTGGGGGAGTTTCTAGGCGGCGCCCACGGACGAGTGTTCCCCGAGAGTTCGGTGGCGTACTTGGCGGCCATGGCGCAGGAGTTGGCGCGCCAAAGCGATCTCATGGAAGAGCAGAATGCGATTGCGCTGTTCCGTATGGAATTGGATCTCATTGAAGACGACGTGGCGCGCGACTACTTTACGAGTCTGCGCCACACGTACGCCAAGCGCATGCGGCGCGAAGAGCCGAAGATTCGCGATGCACTCGAGCACGCCGATGTCGAGGCGAGAGATGGCGATACGGCTGCTGTGCAGGGGGAGGAGAAGGAGACTGCGGCGTTGTGAGGCGATCCGCAGGTGAATTAAGACGACTACGTGTGTAGGATGTGTATGCTTCACTTAACTGCGTGATTTCCTCCTCTTGCGTTTGTGGATGAATGCCGGGTAAAGGGATCTCTTCCATGTGCTTGGTCAGTGAGGAACTAGAGGGCGAACAGGGGGCTATGGTCCAGTGACGTCGATGGGTAGGCGCCACTTCCTATTGTCCAGAAATGTTTTAGGAGCGGTGGCAGCTCCGCGAGATGTCTACGGAGGGATCTCGCGGACTCTTGCGTAAGTGTCGGACGACTGACGTGATGATCGGAAGATGAGTTTTTCTGCACGATGATTGGCTGGTTTTGCGTTTCTACCTGCTGATGGACGCCCCAAAGATCAAAAAGCTGTGATTAATGGATCAGATGGTGGGGATCTTTTTACCATGGAGACACTGGTGTCGGCTGCTGCGCGACGACGAAAGCGATGGCATCGATGCTGTCGCTTGCGCCGTCCGCGCCTACTGCATTGATGACGGTGGTGACGCGCTGGGGCTTTTGTGGCGCGAGTGGTGCTCACCTCTGCACAACGCAGACTCGGCATTGGCAACACTGCTGCTCGTAGTGGCTGCGGTTACGGAAGCCCAGTCCGCGCTTGCGGCCAAACTGCTGCAATTGAGTCAGGAAGACGCGGCACACGATCTGCGGCTATTTGTGCAAGCTGTAGAGGAGTGGAGGTCGAGCGACCGCACGCTAAGCATCCAGGTGAACGCGTTGTGGACGCAACTGCTGGGCGTGGCGACCGCATACTTGGCGTCCAACGAGGCGAATGCCCAAGTTGCCGTTGCTGTAGAGCCAGATCCCAGTTTTGAGTCCCTGACGGAAGACGGGATGATGTGGGAAGAGTTTGCAGCTCTATCGAGTGCACTGGACTCGTGTGCTCTCCAGAAAACCAAAGACGGACGAGCGATTCTGCAGGAAATGGACGAAATTGTGGCGCTGCAAGAGAGTCTTTTAATACACAGAGAGACTACGCTTTCCAGTGAATCGTCATTTGTGATCGGCATGTTGAGAGAAGTCGTTCAGCGGTTGAAGACGCGTCTGGCGTCGACTGAAAAAGAGACTACGAAAACACCTGCTATCCCACAGCACACATTGATTTCAGAGACGATGTACCAGGAGTGCGAAAATGACACCAGCGTTCGCCATTACGTTAAATGCCCTGCTGTC